>MEJB01000012.1:8594041-8626379 GCA_001752375.1 Rhazya stricta | reverse complement strand
TTTGTTTTCGACGATTTTCCCCCCCCCCCCCACGTTTTCGTCTAAGTCATCGTCCACCTCTCTCTTGGTAAAGGGGAGGATTACCGGTGTGTTCCTTTTACGAAGAAGGACCTTCCGGGATATCAAGTTCGTACTCCCGACATCTTACGTCCATAAACCGGAGCAAGGCCTTAACTAACTATTAGAGTAGCTACACCAAGACCCTTGGTCCTGTAATGTTCGTTCGCCAACTTGAGGCTGTGATTTGACCCGGCCCGTACCTTAATTGGTTGTCGAAAGAGGGAACGTGTAAGTTAGGTAGTGCCTTACCATAAAGAATCGACATTTGCGGTATAAACAATCATCAAGATAACTGACTCTTAAATAAACAAGGCCAGCAAGAAACCCTCTTAGCGGAACTTCTACGTCAGATGAAATTGAACGTGTGGACTTAGGTGGTGTCAGTCTTCTTTGTGAGCTTCTTTAATTTAAATTTTCGAAAGTAAATGTGTATATGACGATAGTTCAAATAACTATGCTTCCACCCTTCTTGCTTCTCCTTTCTGTCTTTGGACCGTTCTTATCGACACGAACCACTGCGAAACAATAACCTCCGTACTTATAGCGGTCATTTGTATGGGTACTTCACTAGACCCCCTTAATTAATCAAAACGACAGAGTCGATTCCTCATTAGACTACTCATTTGTTTCTTCTTCCGTTTTTTCCTTACCATCCTGAGTAACGTTCGGGATCGCTCGAAACAAAGACCGTCGGGTCTCTTATATACGAAGAGTATATTTGTTTGAGTGAAAATAAGCACCGTCAACGTTTTACGTCCACACCTTATAAACGACCGTCTAGTCTACCTGAAGAACATATTACCTAGGTCATACGTGCACTATCTTATCATGAACCAAGTTTGACTAGATTGAGAGAAAGAACACGCCAGATACCTATTGCTAATTTGCTCTTCGGTCACCATCTTTTTTGATGGAGATGATGTCATTTGCTCCAGTGGAGAGTTTCATTTCTCTTCTCAACCCCTCTCTGAAAAATTGAGACGGTGATGTTGTTTGAGTACACCTTTGAGAAAACCGGGGCTAAACACCTTCTCTACGAATCCTCTGTCACTTCTTTCAACCGGGAAACGGACGAGGGACAACCGGGAGAAAGCAAAAAACGTGAAAATAAGAACCGTGAACCGTTTACGTACGTGTTTAACACCAATTACTTGTTCCTTCTTGGTCTCATTTAGTCAAATTGATATTTGAATTTGACAATACGAACAGACGAGCCACAGCTATCTATGCTACCATCAACTCCTCCTTTAAGGTTAAGGTTAAGGTTCTCTGTCTGTATATTGTCTTAAAATTGCCTCTCCCCAAGAATCCCTTTAATCCAAGGGTGCCCCGATTTTTTATGCTATTCATATATGTGTAAAGATTCTCTGATGTCTAAGCATTAACTGAAAATCTTCATGGCTACTTGATCTATAACCTCTTAAACTTACCTTTAAAAGTAGAGATTACCTGAACCACCTTGCTAGAGATATGTATGTGCCATCAAGCATAGACTTCAATTTACTTCTAAAGCTTTTGCAACAAGTCCTGCTTTGCATGTAATGCTAGAGTAAATCCTAAAACTGATGTCGACAACAGGCAAATTGTAGCCTCCCAAAGTCCTAATTCATCATGTTTTGCAACTAATGAAATGATGTTTCCTAGTACCTACTGACACTTTCACACTCAACACACAGATTATTGCTACAAGGTAGTATCCCACAAGTCAGTATACCAGCTGAAGCACGCAATGGTGCTTCCGTTTCATACATTACATCTACATGGATTGGCACATTTGATTGGAATAATATCATAAGAAGATCTATGTGGAACCACTGGCATTGTCTGATCTGCCTCAATTATTCATGACTCTCACACTGCACTGGGAAAGCCAGCTACAGAAAAGTGGAGGGACAATGTCCCATCTTTCTTTGTTTGCTCCAATAATTTGGAGGGAGAATGTTGCAATTTTCCTTAAAGGCTTCAAAAGGATATGGAACCGTCYTAGAAAATTTCTCTTTTCAGCTAAGAGAGTTGAYGAACAGAATGTAGTACATGGATAGAGTTTCAAGTACAATTCCAGATCATGCAGCAAATGTGCAAATGACTGATCTTAAGGCTTGATCACATTCGGCTACATCTTGTTGCTTTATTACTAACACGCCTACAGCTTCGTATAATGACAGAAAAAGAGTCAAGACTCTATAAAAGAGAGCTAACTATATATTGTCCACCCTTTCGGCTGCAAATCAAAGAAAATGCAAAATGTGATATTTCCCCTTTGCAGCTTCTGCCAGCAAATATAGCAATTTGATACAGACACAAATACACACAGCTGCTAGAGAGGCAGAAAACCCTCAGGACTTAAGCCTGACCACACTTGTTTAAGCAAGCAACTCCCTCTTCCAAATAATCTTGTCTGCTAATCCAAAATTCAGGTGCATCCTGAAGAAATCAAACAAAGGTTTAGACATGCCCTGACAGAAACTCGTTGCTAGGAAATTTCTTTCATCAATCTATTTCTTGCTCCTTACACACTATCTTTTAACTGCTTGTCATGTTTTAGAAAGAAAGTACAAGCTAGTCAGCTCACCACTCTTTTCAGAAATAGAAAAGAGAAACAGCATTAAATGGGAGGAAAGAAGGGATAATGGGGCAGGGGAGGGGTTGACAAAACCAATCCTTGTCTTTACCTTCATAATTCCTGCAAGCACTGCTCCTCCCAAGTATACCATATGCTTCCTTCGTGGTGGATCCTCTATCCGCAACCGCAGTTTCTACAAGGGAATATAGACATATAGTTTCTCGATTCAAAGCATATTAAAGAGTYTATTACTAAAGAGACAGCTCTATACCTTAAGTCGCAAGGAATGACATCTAAGAAATACATAGGCAAAACATCTAGGCAAAAAAAAAATTACAAAGGAAGGTTTCACCATTTCACTGGCATGTCAATTTTGTTCTCCGTCAGGCATGCTACAAAGACAGACTTCTTACATTCAGTTCGTGTAACTGATTCAACTACTGAGAGTTTCTCTTTTCCAGGTAGGTTGAAAAAATTGACAACAGTACACCAGAATGTTCAACTCAAGGCAATCACTAACAAGCTGTCTTTGTCTCTTGCATTGGACAAGTAGCAGAATCTCAAACAAATTAACACTAAAAAACTCCACACTTTAAAGGACTGATTGTGACATATATAATTCYGAAGCATTTTACTAACGACGGAATAAATTGATAATTTTAATAACCTTTAAGCCATTCTCACATAGAAGTAATAAGCAATAGCACCAAAAGCAGCTTAAACTTCATACTTCTAGTTAATAAAATACTAAGCATTTATTTGTAATTTTTTAATGAGAAAAGGTCATATATAAAGATAAAACAATGAGATAAAATAAGAAGTCAACTTAAAACCTTACCTTTAACCCATCTTTGTTTCCCTTCAGAACAACATCAAGATAACGATCTAAAATTTCTTTCTCCAACCTGACAAAGGAAAAAAAAAAAAAAAAATTCAAAAGTTAATGATATCCCGAATTCAGCAAAATTATCAGCTCCACAAAGGTGAGATATTCCATAGCCTAATCCAAGCTCAAGGCAAATCAATCAAGATAAGAAAGATCCAARAATCCAAAGCTTGAACGTGACAAACAACTTAGGTATTTGCCAAAAGAAGTGGGAAATACAGAAGCAAAGATTCCAAAGCATTACCGACTTGGTAATCCAGGATACATGGTACTCCCACCGCTCAAAACAATATGTTGGTATAGCTGCAAAAGACAAAATCAAGTATAAGATAATATCATCAAGTAATCCATGTGCCATGGCAGCACCGCAGCAACTTATCATTCGTGAAGTAATTCCTAACCATCATACGGTTGTCGATATCCATCTCCTGAATACAGCGAAACACCATGTCAGCCATCCCATCACCTTCAACATCTATGAGTTCCTGCAATACACAGTGAAATTTTAACCTGAAGGTTGGGTCCATTAATCCAATTAAAAGATCCAACAATCTGCAAGTACATGTGCCGAAAAAGTGAATATATTTATCCAGTGCTTGAGAGAAACTTCTACTGGCAGCAGATACAATCCGCTGCTGTTATAGACAGAAAAATTAACAAAAGCAACATAAATTTATGTGACGTAGTCCAATYTTTGGTATTATGTCCTATGTCAGTCATCTGGAGGAACCATTGAACAGACAAGGAGTGCAGAATTACCCAATTGCCCATCATAATACATTTTAACAGCGTGTAAAAGTTAATTAAATTGCAAAACCTGCAGGATAAGTAACTATAATGCAAAAAAAAGARACAAATAGGAAAAAGAGGGGTGGGAGATAAAGTTGATGAACAATGGGCATATATCAGCATAGAATGAAATAGAAAGTTGAGGATAAAGAGAWTGAACCCTGTAATTGAGAAGAGCTTACTGGAGTAAAAAGAGCCTCAGGTGCCTGGAACCGCTCAGTTCCAACTTTAATTACCCTTCCATCTGGCAACTGTTAGACGACATTCTTACAAGTTAACACATAAAAAACGACAATTTTATGCACAAATAGAATTGAAAATGAACACGTAGAGATGTCTATGATTGTTCCATCCCTTTCTATGTTACTATCAAGAGGGAAAAAGAAATAGTGTTATTTTCTTTCCTTTCTTTCCTACGTTACCACCAAGACTAAAATTTACAAAACAAATCATCTTACAGTATAATTCTTTACAAGGATAGTGGTCTCTAGTCCCAATTGATATTCCCTCTTGTAATCATAACTGCAGACAATAAGCAATAAGCAAGAATTAAATCCRTTAATGCATTAAATCATTATGCAAGTTTGTCAAGAGTTCTTCACCTTATATAACAGAGTTTCTCTTTGATATCCCTGACTGTCTCAAAGTCAGCACTTTTATTCATTGCATACCTTCAGAAATAAAAATAAAAGTGTCTCACATCAAAGACACCAAACTGGAAAAATATAATTTCTTGAATTAATATATCTTTCTGATTTCAGATATCTCATGACACTCACCCTCTTCGAAGAAGCAAATCAACAAGATATGAAGTTATGTGACGCCCAGCTATGTTCATTCTTTTTGTGAGATGAGGGAATGAGTACCCATCAACAACTGGAACCTGAAGAAAGAGGATAATGCATCAAGCCCTCAAAAGTCCCCAAGCAGTGCATTGATTTGAAGATCACAAATATCCAAATCGCCCTTCAATTTAAACAAAAAAAATATATATAMATATATATCTAGTGGGGATGAATTCTAATCAAGCAGTGCAAAAAATGTAGGGTCTAAATAATGCTTAACAGCAGCATGTAACATCAAAGGGCAAGTATTATATAGACTCACTTAAACAATTCCAAATGCAAGTAAATGAAGACACTTCACAAGTGCAAATTAATTGCATTTCCAGTTCTCATCTAATGAAACATAAGCTATCCATCAAAATCCTCAAGAAGTTGGGGAAAAGCAAAAAATGAGAAATATCATTATGATGCTACAGCAGAAGAAAGGTGAAAACAAGCAACTTACCACGTGAGTAACACCATCACCCGAGTCAATAACTAGTCCTGTAAGCAAACCTGCAAATGTAACACAACAACAAAAATCAAATGAATAATATGATCACCAAGTATAATGGTAGAAATTTGGTAAAATGATATCACTTTGATGATAAGGAGTAATTCACAMCTCATTAACTTCGGACAATGCGACTCGAGATAAACCAAAAAATAATTAATGTATTTTTCATCACTTGAACCAAACTTTGAATATTRGACCTTCATCCATCTCTATAAGCACCTTGAGCATACAATGTTAAAACAGCTTGAATTTGTATGAAAACACCAGCAAAGTTATACGTCTCAAACATTGTCTCAACCTGAAATTAAAAAAAAGAATAGGAGATGCAAAATGCATCAATGATCAAGSAATACAATTAAAAGAAAATGAAATATCTAATCTGAGAACGAGACAAACCATTTTTTCACGGTTTCTGGATGGATTAAGAGGGGGATCAGTGAGCAAGATTTTYCTTTCTGTTGGGTCAACCTTCAGGAAATAATGCTATTAGAGCCATTTCAGCAAGCATAGAACAACAAAACTCATATGCGCTTGAAAACAATGGGAGATGTACTTGTTGAAGATAACAAGCAGCAGCCAAAGTTTACCTTCAACTCGCTATAAAATGCATGGTCCCAGATGTGGACCATATCATCCCAGTTTTGCACTATGCCATTGTTGACGGGATAAGAAACGTCCAACTGATGCCGCCACTGTAGGCATGCATCTCCAACAACAATGTCCTGTTAGAGAAAATGACCTTGAGAACAGTTTGAGTAAGAATAGGAGGCATTAACTTGTAGATACCCCCTTATAAAAAAATAACAAAAGAAATACATCGTGTGGAACAGAATATTGTAAGAATTCACAGCAATCAGAGTTATGTTGACAATYCTGGTCCATATCACAGAAASTATATAGAGTTTAGTTTCTTGATGATGGAATTAGCATGTATCCAAGGAACAGCAGTGAATTGGAAAAAAACAATTCGAAATACTTGTATCCAAGATACAGAGTTACCATAAGYTGTAGCTTGTCAAATAGGAAAAACTAAAGACTTTCTACCTAAAAAGCAATACGAGAACAAAATTAGCTAGTTGRAGAAGCAATTGAGTGAAACTGATCCACATCTTTTACTATTTCTACTCCAGTTTCCTTATCCAGAACCAAAAGACTAGAAAGATTTTGCGTTTTTCCTTACTGAATTAAAACGAAAGAAAGTTGCAAGAGATAATAACCGTGAGTTCTTGTTCCAAGAGGGACTCTTCATATCGAAGCATTGGCCGTCCAACCACACATGGGAAGACAGATGTAGGGAAATTCTCACCGGCAAAACCACACTTGACATACTGCATTCACAAAAGTCAATTTCTTTGAAGAATCATTACAGCTACAAATCAACAAATGATCAGTTCCACGGGATAAATCATTCAAATATTTACTATGAAACACGCTGTAGGTGAAGATCCAGGAGTGGATTAGAGTAGGAGAGGATACCCCGGTGCCATTGTCACACACGACCACATTCCGGTTGTCCATTCTCCGGCCGGCTACTAGCAGTCCTTTGATCTATACAGCTACAGAAGACTCAGCTGCATTCCCCTGAAGTGAAGAAAATGACCGATAGTGCGTGCAAAGACGGCAAAGCTACTTCCACTTCAACGAACTACCATTACTTTCCCCTTTCGGCCGTGATTCAACAGAACACACTCCCGCTGCCGAGTTCTCTTTTCTGTTTTTTCCCCTCTGGCCGGGTCATATATCGGGTTACTTAATGTGGGCCCAGATAGCTTTTGTTTGGGCTATTTTGAGATCTGCTTCGTGATAGAATTGGGCCCTCATAAGGGAGCCCAATGGACCTAGTGAAACTMCCGTCTTTTTCGGACCCCTTCTCAGCCCAATTTATTGATTTCCTGGAGGAACTATATAGACATCAGCTCTTAYGTTTCTGCCAGCCACTTTGTTGGGGTTCTTCTTCGCCGTTTTTTTGAGAAACCCTAGTCGCAGTCGCAGAGAGAAAATGGTACCTTTTCTATCCTCTACGTTGTTTGCCATCTCTGATCTCTCCGATATTTCTTACGTTTATGCATTTTCTGTTGACAGGCTCCAAAGAAAGGCGCGAAGCTTCCTGCGTCAGCTGCTAAGAAGAAACCGGTACGCGAAATTGTTTCACATGTTCTTTAAGTCGAACTCCTATTTTAGTAAATTCGTATAATTTGTACTTCTGTTCACAACTGATTTAAAATGTCTTCAGACGTATTTGATTGTGTTGATTCTTGTTGTTACTGTGCTGTTMCGGTTTCAGTATGTGTGAATATTTTTATGAAACCTACTTTCTGCTCTGAGATACTTTGTGATTTTGTATGTATCCAGTATTGCTTTTATTTACCAGCGGGTTTTTGTTCTTACAAGATGAAAAGACAATTAAAGACTCAATTTTAGTATATATAACACAGTACACTCCTAATTCTTGCATATTTCGTGATTTTAACATGATCTCTCCTTACCGAGTACTTCAAACATGACGTTTCATGCTTCTCCGAATTATGATTTTGGGTCTTCCAGGAAACTTTAAAACAGCAACATATAAGCTCTGAAATCAGTTCTTTACTTTTGGAAATTGGGAGGATAACACGTTTTAATGGATGCATCCGCTTCTCTAATAAACACTTTATCTGAACTTTTCTCATTGAACGGAAAGAACAGGAGAAAGTGGTGAATCCTTTATTTGAAAAGCGTCCAAAACAGTTTGGAATTGGGGGGGCTTTGCCTCCTAAGAAGGATCTTACCAGATTTGTCAAATGGCCCCAAGTTGTTCGGATTCAGAGAAAGCGCAGGATCTTAAGACAGCGTTTGAAGGTCCCTCCAGCCATCAACCAGTTCACCAAGACCCTTGACAAGAACCTTGGTATGCGACRTCTGTAGTTATTTCTTACTCAATGTTACAGTTTATCTATACTTGCTGTGGCTGGTTGATTGGCTGCTGATAGTGATGATGGGACCTTAATGKTTCTCCCATTTGTTTCAATTTCATTTGCACTGTGTTTTATGTTTTGTACGTTGAGTCCTTCTCTGAACTGGTAAAATGATGAGTTGATTTGTCTTGTGACGTTCTCTTAATATCGCAGCCACAAGTCTGTTCAAGATGCTTCTCAAGTACAGACCTGAGGATAAAGCTGCTAAGAAGGAACGCCTACTGAAAAGAGCTCAGGCTGAAGCTGAAGGGAAAACACCTGAAGTAAAGAAGCCTATTGTTGTTAAGTATGGCTTGAAGCATGTCACATATCTGGTTGAGCAGGTCCTTTCATTCTCCATGTTTTTATCAAATTGGATCTTTCTTTATTGCCTTCTGGAGTTGCAGCTATACTAACCTTGTTTTTGCTGCAGAACAAGGCTCAATTAGTGGTTATTGCTCATGATGTCGACCCAATAGAGTTGGTTGTTTGGCTTCCACATTTGTGCAGGAAGATGGAAATTCCTTACTGCATTGTGAAGGGAAAATCACGACTAGGGGCRGTAAGTTTCGATCTTTTGTRAGAGCATTGGGTGCCGTAATTAGAATTTGACTTGTATTGTCTATGCTCCCGTGCAGATTGTACACAAGAAAACTGCTTCAGTTTTGTGCTTGACATCTGTCAAGAATGAAGATAAATTGGAGTTCAGCAAGATACTTGAGGCTATTAAGGTGATGCATAATATATTTCCCATGATTTTMATTATCTTTTCYGATTTTCTAAAGCTAATGCACAAATTATTATTTTTTACCCAGGCAAATTTCAATGATAAATTTGATGAAAATAGAAAGAAGTGGGGAGGAGGCATTATGGGTTCGAAATCTCAAGCCAAAAGCAAGGCTAAAGAAAGGCTTCTTGCCAAAGAAGCTGCTCAGAGGATGTCTTAGTATGTCTTTTTGGGAGGGCATTTGTAGTATGTTTTTGGGGAGAGCAGGAAAACATTTTTGTTATGTCATTGTGGTTCTCTAGTAAGCTTTTTGGAATTTACCTTCGAACTTAAGACGTATTATTTGCTCAAATCTTTGACATACATATGTTTTAGCCTTTTATTTCAGAAGAGTGGTTATATAAGAGTAAGTTATTCCAAACTTATCAAAATCTTGTTCCAACTGCATTTGCTTAAGCTGGAGTGTTGCAAATGCTTCAGATTGAGTCAGGGCATGAACTCTCGTATTCGTTGTGGAGAAACGATGCTCGTCTGAAATCTGATGGTTACCTTTCTCGCATTAAATCTGGCGTGAGTGGGAGTTAGGATTGGGCTCTATGGTATTCTCAAATTTTCTGTTTCAGCATGTTGACGGGATCTGGCATTGATTGTCYTATTGCATCCCTGCAATGGATAAACCATACTAGTTCTGAGATGAGCAATGAATTATTGGGTTGGGCAACCAAGAGGAAAGTTTACTGCTAGTGATTTTATGGGTCATCGTCGTGCTGAAAAATAAAATGGTTAAAAGATGCTAACAGATCCGGAATTGGGGGAGGTGATTTCACTTCCTTTGAAAGATAAAATGGATAAGAAGCKAATAGATACAGAATTTCTGGCACAATATGAGAGATCATTTCATTTCCTTTGAAAGAATGGAACTAATTACAGATTCAGACACCGGACGCCAAATTCCTCCTCCGGAGAACCTTCGATTGTAACGGAGCTACTTGTCTCCCAACGTTTACAGCCCTTTCGGACATCAGTGCCACCGCCATCTTGGAATGACCTGTTTGCTTCCACGCATTTTCATAGCAGTACTACCACCATATTTGGACTGCTACGACTTTCATTMTTTCTCCCTTTGGTAATATTACCTGGACACAGCAGWTTGGTCTTATCAATTCATTCAATCCAATCCAAATTCACATAAAAGTTCCCAACATGTCCAGCAATCACACAAGGCAGGACATACGACTTTAACATCATACATATTACAATACTAATGACCGAAACAAAAYGTGGAAGGAATGCAAGAATTACTTGGATAAAGAATCAYGACAGAACCACTGGAGATATACATGCGGGTTTTCTGCCAGGGATGCAAGTGCTAACATGCTGTTTAGGAGTATTGGACAGAGTCCAATTTGTGTCCTTAGTAATTTTATTCACTTAACATTGTTCACATGAAAGATGCCAAATGCGGGTAATGCATTAATGCCAGTAATCATGTGAGATATATTCTGAAGCAACACCAGGTAGATTGTTGACAATAAGCATATCCTTCATGTAGTTCAAATATCAGTGAAATAGAAAATTCTAAACACAATCTAACAACTAAGGTAAGCACCGCAACAAAGATAATTATAATGTGCAATAGATGATTCATCATGAAAATGCTGCTGCTTTTGGGAATTGAAGCATAAYAGATAAATACACATGTCTGTTTATAGATTAGAACAAGGGAGCGAAGAAAGATCAAGAATGACATATGGTAATCTATATCAGGAAAAGCAAGCGACAGATAACTATTTTAAGTTGCTGCTACCAGAYATTCAATGTGCTAGTAGGATGACTATATAGTTTTCAAGASAAGAACGATGTTTGCAGTACTTTCTTTAACGGAAGCTGAATATCCTGGGAGTTCTGCACTATGATTTTCTTTCCAGCAACTAGTTTTGAAAAGGATGCTGATGATTTTGATGCAGTTCTCGGAAGAAGTCTAAGAGTGGGTCCAATTTTGATGAAGATGAAGCTATTGTGATTACTTTATTATGAAGAGCAGGCAGCATCAGAGGTGAAGTATCTCCAATCCATTTTAAATGTTTAATTGCCAATGAGACCTCTCCAGCAATAGCTACAAATTTTAGAAAAGTTGCATGAGCATCTAGATTTCTTTCATCGCATGTCTGATGGCGGAGCAACTCAAGAGAAGGAATGAAAAAACCTGCAAGTTTCAGAAGCACAACGAGTTAAGTAGACTGCAAAAGAGATTTGACGAAAGCTAAAACCTCTACCACCCTGGTGTAAGTTCCATAATAGGATTTGACAAGATCAAAATGCAACCTTCTTTACAYAGGCAGAGGATGAATGTACTAAATATGGTTTGTCCAAGCATCTCATCCTGTTCAACAGACTTGTTGAAAACTTTGAAAGCTGAGTCCAGATCTTTTGCTTGACAAAGCCCTCCAAGTAGGGATGTGTATATCATTTCATTAGGTGRGATCCCTTTCTCTAACATTTGACAAAAGAGTCTATAAGCTTCTTCTCTTTGACCTATTTCCAATAACTTTTGGATGAAGATAGTGTAGGTCTTTAAAGTTCCATTGCAGCCATTTCTAAACATCTCATCCCACAACCGTTTTGCTGGTCGTAATAGATCTTCCCTGCAGCAAGCTTCCAGAAGAGCATTATAGGATGACACATCAGGGCGTAAACCTTTCTTCTTCATCTCCTGCAAAGCCTGATAGGCTTCTTTTACTCTTCCAGCATTGCAGAAGAATGTAATCATCACATTGTAGCTTTCGATGTCCCTGAAGTACTCTCTTGCAGATAAAATATCAAAAACCTCAACTAACTCATCTATTTTATCATGCTTACAGAGATTCTCACCCAAATTGATCAAAGTGAGAAGTGTAGGAAGCCTTTCTTTCAAAAGCATGAACTTCAAAAATGAAACAGAGCAACAAGGGTCAATAGTTGACACTGACCCTATTAAAACATTAAGAACATCATCGTCAACAGGGAAATTCCCTCTAATTATAGCTTCTGCCAAGTCTTTTGCTTCATACAACAATCTGTTCGATATCAGAGCAAAAATGAACTCTTTATAATCATTAGCCCTGGGTGCCACCCCTAGCTTCCGCTTCTTCTTTAGTACCTGTTCCACATCAACCACACTTCCCATCTCCCGCAACTCTTCAGCAACAATTCTATATGCTATAAAATCAGGTTTGCACTCTCTTATCCTCAAGTCATCCAATGCACACATAGCATCAACTGCTCTGGATTCTGAACAAAGACCGTGAACAACCAAAACTGCAATAATAGATCCATTAATCCCAGAAAATTCAAAATTTTTAACCTGGTCCAAGAGATTCAAAATCCGTCCTAATTCAGCTTTTCCGCAAAACCTCCACATAAACACACCAAAACCAACTGTATTCAAACTGATGCCTCTAGCAAGCAATTCGTCAAACACTTTTTGAGCATCCATCAATTTCCCATCCGAAGAAAGAGCAGCGAGAAGAGCATTACATGTTTTTGATCCAATTTCAGGAATTCTAGATCGAGCTTGGTTGAAAATTGAAAAAGCTATATGGGCTTTCTTTCCAGCTATATGAGAATAAATAAGCGAWCGATAAACTGAAGGCTCAAGATGTAAATTAAGGGCTTTGACTTGCTTTAATAGCTTTTCCGAACTGTTAACTTGGCGGGAAATGGAGAGCGAGTTGAGAATGGCTTGGTACGTGGAGGAAGTGTGTGAAAAGCCCGGTTGCTGAGAGGCCCAGTTGAAGAAACCGAGAGCCAAAGAGGTATGGTTGAGGAGGAAAGGATCGATAACACGGGCAACGAGTGTGGGGCTCAATGAGTCCCGGCAACCGAGTCGATGCAAGGTTTGCTCCAGCGAAGGAGTCCATGTCCTAGCTGGGACTGCTTGGTTCGAAGCAGAGATCAGAGCTCGGCTTATCTGACTCGCTAGCTCGCCCCCCGAACGTCTCATATCATCGTTGTTGCCAGGTATGATACCAGAAGCAAATAGAAACCATGCACCCCCAAGTATCCTAAAAGACAGTTGGTTCCCGCCAACAAGAACGAGGTCTCGTGATAGTCACTAGCCGGCGGTACCTCTCCAATGCCCAATTTCACAAGGAAACTCTATATCTGGACATTACTAACCATCATAAGCATTTTTTTCCCCCTTAATAGTTATTCTCAAGGATGGGCCACAAACTTGACTTTGAATGAGGAAACTAGTATTTTTGAGCTAAAAATTTTATAAATAAATTTTTAAAATTATTAATTATTAACTCTACATAAAAATTAAAAAAATATCTGGAGGCTATTGCCGCTCACTATTCCTATCCCCAGCTCCACCGTTGGCTATTCTTCAYTGGAGCCTCAATCATCCCATTTGGACGAAAGCCCAACCACTCTGAGTTCGTACTGAACAAATCCCGTTTCAATATTTAATCTTGCGAATCAACAACAATGATTTAAAGAGGGTTCAAATCATCGTCAAAGCAGCAAACCTTTGGAAAGACAGTGTCGTTGTGTCGACTAGGCCATCTCCCTTGTTATTGAGCATATTTTTAGTATTATACCTCGTCACATTTGACAAACATAGAGCCAGACGAGTACAAGACATGAATTCTACACGTACAATTACCAGAAATACATTGCATTACAGCCCTGTGGGATCCAACCTAGTGTACAATTTACAATATACAAACATAAAAGTCTTCGAGATATCTACAGTATACTTTTCACAACTTCTGTGCAAACCTGGTTGTAMCACACTGTACAAAACTTATCGACTATATACAATGATTCACAGGGCCTAATACCTCTTGGTATCTTTTTACAACCTGACTAGTAGAGGAGTCGACTATTCACAGTATTCTCCTCCTTGCTTTTTACACAGTGACATGGATAGACACGTCAAGAGCAGGATTTAATCAATCTGAAATTCTGGAAATTTCTAGCCCTGAAAAAGTTTCCAAATAGGTAGCTGATTCTCTGTACGGCCAAGGCGGATGTTTAATCAATCTGAAATTCTGGAAATTTCTAGCCCTGAAAAAGTTTCCAAATAGGTAGCTGATTCTTCCGGCTTCTTCTGGCTCGGTAGGAGAACGTGAGCACGGCTTAACCTTCAATACATTTTGCCCAATCTCCTGGCGAATTGATTCAATTGTCTTAGCATCAACCTGATTCCCAGTCACGTCTGTAACAAAAAAGGTGTCTCTTACTTTACCACCTTTTGTTGATATTTCGGCTCTTCTAATAGATAAACTATTCTCCCTGAATATCCTGGTAATATCTGATAGCAGTCCAACTCGGTCTTCTGAACATAATTCTAYCTCTAGCGCCTGCAGAAAACACAAGGATTACTTTCAGACCATTATCATTGACGAACCTTTTAGAAGTAGAATCTCTTCTATCTACAAAAGCATTACCTCACATGCCCGTCTTTCAATTGCCGCTTCAAGACATTGCACAACACGTTCTCGCTCGGCATCTGAGCTAATAGGAAGTCCGTCAACATGTCGAATATAGTACTCCTATAGACAAGAACAGCTGACAATTATATATGGTTCACTCCAATTCTTATATGTCCTAAGTCAAACATGTGCATCAGTGGATGCAAAGCAAAGTTGATTCATCATGCCAAAGTTAGTTAGAATTCATAAACAAAAGGAAGCCAAAAGTTGGAAAAGCCACACGCTAATCGTCATAATCATTGATACTTACAAACTCCAGAAAGAATAATTCATTAAGTTAAATGTAGGACCAGCTCTCAAGCAAACAAAAACCTCACATTTCAAAAAATGAATTTCTGTAGTGAAAGAGATTGGTCATACATGATAAGCTTCCATCCTTCCCGTGTGGACAACTCCATGAAAGACAATATATTGCATATCAGTGAGAGTGCAGATGATGTCAAATAACAGTTTAGCTCTGTCTTTTGACTTCATTATGATAACTGTATAATCCCTTTCACTACAATTGAACACAGTAACATGAGGCCTGCAGCTCTTTTCCTCAACTTTTCCTTGCACTCTTTCATCAACCTTCATATAATCTCGGTCAGCAAACATAATTTGGTGCAACCTTCTCTCTCTATGGGTCACTCCTGGAGGTGAAAGTGTCATTTTRGCAGTCCTCATATCATTATTTCCTTTAAGAACATTACAGAGCAGTTCCTTTATAGTTGCAAGACGTTTTGAATCTTCAATTGCATAACCTGTAGCATCATCAGTCACATGAACAACAGCGGCAGCTCTAGAATTGTGTGTCCATATCTCAGCATTCACTACATTGCAATGGAGGTCAGCAAGAACTGCGCACATCTCAGAAAATAGCCCAGGCCTGTCAGTTCCAGTTAACTCAATGCAGGTATGATTTTCAGAGGGCATCAGTCCGACAGCCCCCCTTGAAGAAGGCACCAAGAAATCATTTCCTTCAAGTGTCTGAAACATACATGATCAATATGGAATGTGATAAGGTCAACTTGAAAGAATAAAAAGAGCTAATGTTAAGGAACTACATACATTCTAGGACAACAATAAAAGCAACAAAGGGAAACCAAACTCTCTGAAAAGGAAACAAGAGTGTCTCAAGTTGGTGAACATTTGGGCAGCTGCACTAAGTAAGTAATTACTACATATATATCTCTGCAGACTCACTGAACATGATCTTCACACTTCGTTAAGTATGACGAACAAAGCGTTCTGGAAGAACTTTTACCTTTCTGATATGGTTGACAACCCTTTCACCTCTAATTTTGTTCCCACCATGATCAATCACATTGAACACTGTAAAGTTAATTTCAATAAGATGAACGTAACCATCAAATAACAAGAGCCACAGATTTTCTTTTTTCCTCTTTTTTTTTCCCCCCCTTCCTAAATTCTATAGTTTCAATATATCATTTGTCTCTCGGTGGTTCAGATTTAAGACGTTAATGAGGACTCATACCATTCATGAACCATTCTCCATCTGACGAGATGTATGCTTTGGTGATAAAAAGGTCCAAATCTGTTAGAACCTGCACGACCTCAAGGAGAAGTCCATGTTTGTTGACGCTGTCAACCTGATGCAACATAATATTGCACATAAGCCACAAGAGAGAAATAAAAGTCTTAGGTCTGTTTGGAGTTTGGAACTTTGGTTAGGAAAAGAAGATAATCTTAAGAAAACTATTTTTTATAGATTGGTTTTGCACKAAAATGAAATTGACTTTTACAAACAAACATAGTGGAAGAAAATCTGGATTTCAACATAGTTTGTAAATCATTTATTCGAATTCTTGATCAGGTCAGAAACCTTTCATACTCGATTATATATTTAAAATTTTAGTACGAGAGAAAGTTAAGAAGGAAGGATTATATTATGTTTCATATTTTTTCTTTCTTCTCATGAATACTTATCTAAACTGGACTAAAGCCTCAACTGGTTTTTGCTTATCTAACAATTACAATTAAAATAGGGTGGTGCAACTCAAACCTGTATTACAGTGGCATCCTGGCATGAATCMTTGTCAATTACAACCCTGCAATGGGAACAGACAAGAGTAATTACAAATCACCACATACAATCAAATTTCTAAAGCACAACAAGGATTTAAATCATACACTAAGCATGTTCCAAAAAGTTCGTTTCAAATTTTTATCTTGTAAGTAGGTCGAAAGGCGGTTCAGAGGATGCTGAGCGGGATACTACGTCGGGAGTTCATAAAATTAAATTATTTCTGCATCCCCTAGTTTATCTGACAAATTAGAATTCCTTCCCGTGGTCAGCTACTTAACAAGCAAAAGAGAAAAAGGTAGAAGAGAAAAGAAAAAAGAGATCCGATGGCGAGAAACAGGCCAGTAATTACTTCATCAAAGCAATGAACATCAATTGCGAACAAGAGACGTGATAAACGAAAAATGCAGAACCCAACGAAGCCTTAATATTAGCTCCTTTCACCTTTCCAGTTCGGAAAATGATACTAAAATCACCATTCACCACTGAACAAAACTTGCGACTGTTGTCGTGTTTGCATGGATCATGGATGTAATTCACAAAAACAAAACTTCAAATCCTAAGSTGAAACTATTCTATTCTATTGTACAAACAAAATCTAGAGCGTAACGGTCCTTCTCTTCTCCTATTTGTTCTTTRSCCCCCTCAACTGAGCAACTACGAAGCCTTGAGAACCACGATCACAAAATAAACCCGAACATTTTCGATCAAAATCACAGAATACGAAAACAGCCTCAATCTATTAAAAAAATAATAATAATAACAATAACAGTAGAAGATCAAGCCAAAGTAGCCAAGCAAGCAGGAGAAATGCAGAAGTACCTCGGTGGATTCATCCTCCTAATAAGTTTAGCATATTCGTCATCCATTTCTTCATAATTATGAAACATTTTGAATAGTTATATCGAAATGCTTTCTAAAAGTTTCCAATATCTAAGGAGGAAGAAGAAGAAGAAAGACGAATTGATTTTTAGATATTTCGATAAAAGGGAGAAAGAAACCGAATCAGAATAGATAGAGCAGCTCCACTTTTGAACAGTCGACTGTCATTTTATCGGTGGACATGCCCCTTGACTCACTCTAAAGCCCAACTACACAGTAACGCCACCCGGAATCTTCTAACTTTTTCATTTTTTTAATTAATTAAAAAATTAATATTTAACCAAAAAAAGTTCTTAATTTCTATATAATTATTATTTTATGCGATGCAAAAATTTAATTTCGAGAGGGCTTCATTTATTCCAATTTTTTAATCAAAAAAATAATTCTTTCTCGCTTCAAGAATCCGTTTATATTTGTTTTCCAAAAAGATCTCTTTTATTATAATATTTAGGATGAAAAAATATTCTAATTAAAAATAAATTTTCTTGACACAAACATTTCTCATTTATATTAACTCAAGCGGAAGAAACTTCTTTATATATATTAAAATTAATCTAAATATAGAGTAAATGAGTAAAATATTAAGAAATAATTATTTAAAAACTATTAAATCGATGCAAAATTTTTAAAAAAAATTAAGGAAAAAGTTTATTTTTACCCCCGGTTACTCCGTCCCGATAACTTTTCCTTTTACCTCTTTGCCACTTTTGCCCCTAGCACAATGTAAAAGTGATAGTGATCCTCTAAAATTCTARTGGAAACTCGAGAAAAGTCTYACGCTTTTGTTTATTTATTTTATCCTTTGATTGGAAAGTAATGTGGTAAATGCTAGCTATCGGGACCAAAGTATGGTTTGCAGAACGACGTCACATCGTCTAAGTCCCACTCCCAAGTAGCAGTGTCTTTATCTTATCCATTCCTTAATGACATTGATAAGTGTGATACTTGAGCCATGAACGTGGAGAATTCGGAGATCACATTCTTCCATTTTTGTCCTTTTCTTGCTATTTCATCTTCTATGCAATTGATTTCAATGGACTTTTCTAATAAGTTACTCATCATCATTTTCCAATTTTTTTATATTTATTATTACAATATAATTAATCGTTCTGCAAACTATTCCATTGTCATTATCAGGTTTTCTTGAAATTTTCATTATTTTTTTTAAAACGAGTTAATATTTATTTTATCTTTACATCGAACCATTCTATATTTTTAGAAACTATGACAAATTCCAATTATATATGATGACAATAAATGTATTCATTAAACGAGAAGTACTTATACCTATGGTTTTATATTTACCTTCCAAAATTTCTAGAGAAGTACACTTGGCTTGTCAAGAATGGTAGGATATTGATGAGGGTCTTGCTTAGCAAGTAGATAAGGGATTGATATTGTTGTTTTGAGGATGAAAGCTCATTTAGGAAGGGTAACTTGATACATCGGAGGAAAATAATAAAGTGGAGCTCTTCGACAGATGAAACTTGCGATTGATTTGATTTTGATTTTGCATCTTATGCTTAAACTAATCCGGTGGGAGATAAAAACACACCTCTGTCCCTGAAATGGTGTTTATCATGGGTGCGTCCTTCCATTCTCGTCAAATGGCCCTTTCCGCCTTCGACGTTACGTTTAGATCAAAATTACAATTCTTTGAAAATAAGTAAATGGATAAAGTTCGACAACTGCGTTATTACCTCAAAGTTAACATGAAGAACAATAGATAATAATAAGCCCATTAATGGGACCTTATCTTAAGAAAATAAAGGCCAAATAGATACAACCAATCTCTCCTGAATGGATTCCTTTTGAAGAGATGAAATCTTCGGCCCAGCTACTAATCTTCCGTAGTTGTGGTTCCAAGCATATGAACTGACTCCTTTCAGTACTGACAATGGGAACTGAAATCCATGAAGGAAAAACCAGAGTTTCCAGGCCCAGTTCCTAATCTGCCATCTATAAGGTCGAATTGATATGGGGGCTGCCACTTCTACCTAGCTCCCTTTGGAATGGTAGAGCACCGGTCCTCTATAAGAATTTGGAGAACTTTTGGTGCCTTTTTCCAGCAAAGGAGAATGGAAATCAGAAGCAGAAGGAATAAGTTTGAGGCCATAACCCAAAAACCTATGTGAAGAGGATGACAATATGGAACGTCCCACATGAAACCCTCCAAACTAACTTGACACAACACTAGCATGTTCCCGGCAAAATGCTGACCAACCTCCATGATCTGTGAACTACCATGTTATAGTGATCAGAGGGTCGCCTACAATTTATAAAGTGAGAGGTTGAGCCTTCCTTTACATAGCTAAGGAATTTAAACAACAGAAAGTGATTTCCATTCAATCCCCAGAGCAGAAGGCAATCCCCAAAGCAGAAGGCAATGTCCAACGACCAATGCATATAATTTCTGAAACCTTGCAGGCTTAAACTGACCATAGCACTAATCAGCCAGGACTAAAGCAATGTATGGGTAATAGAAAATATAAGATATAACTCATATTACAAAGCTCCAACTCCAAGTATATACAAGAAAATAGTCCAAGTATGATTARGTAATCCTATAATTCAAGAAAAGAATTGAACAAAGCACTGGTGCAGACCTGAGGAGAACCAAAAAATAATTGAAAAGTYCTATCAGACCACACACTTATGAGGCTATCAAGATAAAAATGTTAAGCCAGCTCCAAACTAATCGGTCACCACAGTTCCACCTGCACATTCCAGAGTACAAAAAACCGTATGGCAATAACAAACTCTATAATTTATACAGGAAAAAATGTCAAAAGAAGAAAAATGAAAAAAAAAATGAATGATCTGCAGCACCTGTATCTGAAGACTTGGATACGGAAAAAAGGTAGATTGGAAAAGCGAATCCAGACGCCCAGAGTAGAACCAGTAATCCAGAAACTTCAACATAAAAATCCGATCTTTATGCTTTCATTCTCTTTTACTCTTAAGTCTATTGTCCTCCCGATCCTTGAGAATTATCCTTGGAAGATGGTTGCTGTTGCTGTTGCTGTTGCTGTTGCTGCTGCATTCTAGCCTGGCCCATCTGCTGATAAATCTGGCTCAATGTCTGAGGATTCAGAATACCAATATGACCATCTTGTGCCAGCCCGAGTTCTAGTCCAGGAAGCTGCTGGTCAGTGGCAGCACCTAAAATTGAAGTAAAACTCATAGAACCAAGGTTAGCAGTTGGCAAGTCAAACCCAGGAAACCCAATCTTTTGCAGGTAGTTGGAATTTTCACTGCCCAAATTGGTCGTTGGCGGACCAGATGAGGATGATTGTTGAAACCCAAAACCACTAACAGAGGCAGCAGCAGCAGTGGGGGGCCATATCCCTGCAGTGGCCATATGGGGTCTTCCGAAATTCSCACCAACTACGGGCCAGTTGGTCCTACTGCTACCCCCACCTGACCCCCCCATATGTTCGCCTAATTCGTCCATCTTWTGATGCTGCTGATGATGCAAACCTGCTGATATGGAGCTCCCATGCTGTGAAAGAGATCCTCCTGCTGCTGCTAAAGCCGAGGCCGGTATGGTCCCTGTTCCCGTGGCCGCAATTATTGATGGTTCAGCCTGCTGCAGCAACCACTGGATAGTTTCACCATCGGATTTGTGACCCAATTCTCTGGTGAGTTGAAAAATTCTAGCCGCACACAAAGCTGGCATCCTTATCCTCCTTCCTCTGCCTTCAACTTTTGTGTGTCTGTCTTTGTTTGAACTTCTCTTTGGGGCCAGCTGTTGTTTCTTAGCGCTATTGTCTTCCTTATCTGCAATAGAAATCTGGAAATCTTTGATCTCAGCTGGTTTGTTTTCTCCCATGTTATTATTAGTATTATTTGCGGTTGATTGTGGGAGGCTCAAGAAGCTTGGTACTCCTGCGGCTGCTTTGAGCCCTTGGGATCCATGAACAGTGGTTGTATCCACGATAACTATAATAAAGTATTTACGTATCTATCTACTATATACTAATAAAATCTAATAGTACTGGATTATTATTAAAAACAAGAATAAGGGGGGCGGAGAAGAAGGTGTCTAATGGGTATATGTGTCCTCTCCGATTGAAGAAAGGTGGCCTCTGAAACAGGAAAAATAAATAAATAATGTTGCACTTTCATCAGTTCCCCGGTTTTTGGCAAAGAATGTGAACGACAAAAAGGTAAATATAGAAATCCCCATTGCTGGGTTAATCACCTTTTACTTTTCACTCCTTTTCGAGTTTCCTACTTTGATTGAGTCTCTACAGTTCTTTTGGAACTCCATTTTTCTTTTCCATTTTTTTCCTTTCTTTCCTTCTTCTTTCCTTCTTCTTTCCCTTCTTCTTCTACAGTATACACAGACACATTCGAGAGATGATTATTTGATTTGCAATGAGTCCCCTCATCAACTCAAGTTTTCAACTGCTGTTTGCAGCCCATCGGCCGGCCGGACCTGACTTGAGACCTGAGAGCTTATAGTCTACTCTTGAGACGGACCCACGTTCTTGGAACTCATTCAGACATCATCATTTCATTACATGAGCTGAGATATTTCCTGTGAGAGACTCACTAGAAAAGAACAAATATGAGGGTTTTGTATTAGGAGACTAGCACGCAGGCAATGATAGGGGAGGTTGTGYACTTGCTTCTAATRCACTCCAGTCCTGTCTAGTCCCATACTCAAGATATTGCTAAATTATTAACCAGAAGATAAACTTAAAGAAGATATTTCATCATTCACAGGTCACAGCAAGGACAAAAGATAGTGTAGTTTGTTTATGACTGATGTTTCAGTCAAAAAGTTTTGAATTGTTGGGCTGCAAATACTTGGTGTTAGAAATTTTACATTTCTTCTTACAGTTCTGGGGGCCCTGAGGAAGATGCTTCTGGCCACCACCAAGAGACAAGAACAAAAACTTCTTTCCACATAAGTGGGAACGGTACTAGTACTAGTGTGACTAATGCAATTACAGGTGCAGTTTAAGATTCTTTTGCTTAATCAACCTGCAAGAAGCTTTCACTTTTCTATCACTGGGTTTGATACATTTGACAGATAATAGATTTAACATGATTAAAAGAATCCCATTTCCTCAGTCGAAATGATAAATGATTTAAGATTAAGTAAAAAAAATCGATTATCTTATAAGAAAAATAATAAAAAAGTAACTTCATCTTATTATCATTTTTAATAAAGTACATCCATAATAAAGGATTATATTTTTATCCTTTTACTTTTATTGAGTCACATTTTTTATCTTAATGTTGAATGAGTCGAARAAACAAAACAGCCATATTAGTGGAAATTGAATAAAGAGGGAAGAGAGGAAACAGCAGGAAGATGTATCCTCATAGACTCAAATTAATTAAAGCACTTGAATATCTCTTGAAACTTTCAACTCTAGTTGAGTGCACTTCTTAGTCAAAAGGTTGTAGAAATGGGTAACTGGCACAGGAAAATGACAGCAATTCCCTTAAATCACTGCGATGACTATTGAACTTCTGGGTTTCATTGATTGAATCACCCTGAAACTGGTTTTCTTTATTGTGGGGTTTAGGATCACAAATAGATATAATATATATATATATATATATAACAAGAAAGGTGATCATTTCTTGCAGTTGGAATCGGCTCACATAGACTGAGAAAAAGTAGTAAGAAGGAAGAACTATTCAAAAAGGCTTACCTATACCACGAATCAAGGATAAAAAGGAAGGTAGACCAGCTAGGCTGTGTATTGGTCGACTCAGTAGGTGAGTGACCAAATGAACACATAACATGGACACCACAGTTCCTAATATTATGAGTATTAGTTTATATTCTTCTTTTTCCAGTTCTTATTACTTGAACATCCAGTTTAATCACAAAAGCAAGACTTTGCCTTCTTTTTTTCTGTATCATTTAGTATCTTGATTCTATTTGAATTAGTTATATAATATAATTTTACTTGAAAAAAATTTGATTTAAAAATTCTTTRAATATAAATGTATGAATCYAATACGAAARATCTCTTAAACTCATTAATCACCTTATAAACTTTTRCAAGTTATTGAGTTTGATTTTGCTATATCAACTAGTATGTATCGAAGATCGATTCATTGGAGTATTTTGGTCTGGCAGTGTCCTTTTAATCGTCCCGGAATTGATTAGCTATAAGGTTATTTGTGTGTTGCTGATTGCATTGCTTGTCATATTTGCCTCCCATCTTCAAGACAAAGGAGACCTGTTTTCTTCTTCTTCTTCTTCTTCTTCTTCTTCCCAATCTTTGGCATGTTACGAGTCAAATAATTAATTATTTATTGTACTTATATTGAAAGTTTTAAACATTTCAAGGATCAATTTAAAATTATCGTGAGGAAAGTATTATATTGTGAGGAAAAATATTCTCAGAGAATACAATCATAACTTTATTAGGAAATTCGACCAGTGAAAAATTCGAAATTTGAGACTTTCTATGCCAAAAATATTCTSTTAAACGAAAGTATTCATACTTGGATGGCTACTCAAGATTAACCTTGTAAAAACCTTCCTTGAAAAGGTTTTACCACTTAAAAACGCTTTAAAATGAAATTTTAGCTTTAACTCGAGTCTCGCTTGATGGACCGAAAATGCCCAACTTATGAATTTATCCGATAAACTATTAGAAGCTTTCATGAAAAGTTTTATTTTTTAATTTTTTCTTAAAGCAATTAAAAATGTTTTTCTACACAATAATTGAAGTTTATCAAATGCTTTGATAGCTTTTCTTCACAGCAATTAAGATTTAATTTAACTCCAAAAATAACTTTTTGAAAAAAATAATCCCAAGRGCACCCAAGAATATCACAATATTTGTCATAAATTGTAATTGAAGTTCTACAAAACCAAACTCATCTTTTGGAAAATTTACTTGACCCCATCTTCAAATGACATGATGGAGGACGAGGAGATTTCCTTTTCATCATAGTCCTGCTACCTCTTTTAGTTGTCTGCTTAATCGAACCTTTCCAGATATTGATGACAAAACAGCCAATCAGATTTGTGGGGTTGGACTTYCTCTTTCCTACTGATGTTTACATATGATGTGAATTAGTTTTGTTAAGATATGATGTGTCTAACTCCAATGGACAACAGCAACAGATGGACCCGACTAGAAGCCTAAAGAATCTGTCGTTGCTTCTCTTTAAGAAATCAATGAGACACCAGCAAAAGGGCAACAACATGCTAATATAAAAGTGAATTTCCTATGTAATATCTTGAAGAACAAAAGAAGACAACTCCATTTGGGAAGGAGAGAGAAAGAGAGAGGAATGGAGAYTGTGTCCCATCTGGAATTGCAGCCATGGATTACTGACACAGAAGAAAAAAGAAATACATATTTACAGATTTGATGACCATTCTGGGAATATTTTATAGAACAAGTGACAACAAACAGTAGGAGGTTCATCCCTCAGCTACTTGCAGGGCCAAAGTACATGCAGATGGGTGGATTAATCCTAAAGATAGAAAGAATTGCTGATGGTATTGTCCAAATCCCATCACCACATATCAGGCCTGAAGCAACGGCGCCAGRGTAATCTTCAGCATCCTTGATATTTAACCTCTCCCATATGTATAATATCACGGTTCCAACAAACATGTCAATTGCAAAATAAGCTCCAATGTAAAATGGTACTGCCATTGCCATTGGAATAGGGATGAATTGGGAAACCTTTTTAGGAGTCACATCCCTCAACAAGTTAATGGCGAGAGCTGCTGCAAAGAAACCACAGCAGAGTTCCAGGCAATGCTTTGGAAGTTCAGAGAAACCCTCAACTCCTAAAATAGCCATTTCCCTGTATATAACAGCATATGGTGCTTTATATGGACTATCAGGAGAACCAATGTCAAAAGCACTCCAATACAACCAAAATGTAAGCGGAGCAATCACGCAACCCATGGCTGTTCCGACCAACTGACTAACAAACATAGACTTGGCTGATGACAAGGTCAGATAACCAGTCTTGAAGTCTTGCATCAAATCAGCAGCAGTTGAGACAATGGACATCATAACCCCACAGGCTGCCAACCCAGCTAAGACTCCACCGTTATTCCCAACCAGTGAAGCAAAAATGAAAAGACCAATCTTGCCATAAGTTGAAGCCAAGCTCCAATCTGTGAGACCAGTTCCATAGGAATTGCAGAAGGCAAGTGCAGGAGCAATTATATAAGAACAAAGGACGAAATACCATTTCAACGGTGGAAAGATAAGTGGTATAGTAGCAGTAGATATAGCAGCTAGGCCAACATAACCAGAGGCAGCAAACCAGAAAGGAATCCTGTCTTTCAGGAATACTTCATCCCGTTTCTTTTGCTCTAGTAATAACTTGGAACTCTCAGCATCTGATAAAAAAGAAAGTATAAATAAATTGTAATCATATTTCATTCGCAAGGAATAACATACCAATCAAGAAAAAATGAATTKTACATATACCATATCAATAGCCTCTAGAAATTAGACTGGACAACATTTCAAGATGACCATGACATTATAGTATTCCATGCTTTACACAGTTCTATCTGTTTTTCAAAGAGCTTATTACCATGTCAATATTGTGGCAAAACTGCATTACAAAATCACAAGTTGTTATCTTCTTGGAGTTGGTTCCTTGAAGAACAGAGCAAAGAGAGATTTTTTTTCCCCCCCAATATTATCATATAGAAAAAACACACACACATCATTCATTCGGTTTCCCTTTTCTCTTTCCTTTTTACCTTACTTTTTGTGCTTGGTCTGCCAATGCATGATTACAGTTATGTTACCAATGAACATTGCAGTACCCAAAAGAAGGCACCAGCAAAATAATGTTATGGCAACACAGATGAGAAAAAGTTGCAYTAGAAATCCTGGACCACTATTGCTTACCTACAATCTCTTGGARAATAGGAAGATTACTTTGCTTAGAGCTATTTCTGCATATCTCCCTAATGGTAACTGCTATTATCTTAACCAAATTGTAAAGCCCATCACCCAAGATAAGTGAGATGGCTATGAAGACCTGCAAACAAAAATAACGAGTAGGAAAAATGATTAATGTCACATAAATTGACGAGGCACAGGCTGCACACTTAAGCCTCTCTCYCCTAAACACCCTAGATGACATGGGCAAAAATCAGGTATGCATACATACTTCATGAAGAAGTTAGAGGGTGCTGCAGCTGCACTAGCCACATGGTCCAGCTTTGTTGCTTGGTGGTGGACCCTTTTTCTACAGGACTCAACTATCCAATAAATTCCTCTTTTGTTTGTGCACACACAGGGCGTTGGGGGGGGGGGGGGGGTTATACACCGGTGACCTCCCATAATTTTACTACTTAATGGCATATCCTTGTAAAACTTAGTATTCTTTTGGGTCTTTGCATATCCCAAAATTCTTTCATCCTTTCTGAACTACAAGGATTTCTGTCAGCTGAAGATGCATATGGGATATTTATTTCTTATAAGCATGTGATCTGCTGCCACCATACAAAAATAGGCAGGGCCTTCCTTAATGAGGTGCACAGGCATTGGACAGAAATAGATGATATATATGTCGCTGCCTCTCTTTATGGGAAGATAAGTGACAAATGTTGTGGATTACCTTGTAACCATAGAGACCTTTGAAATCATTGCTTCCTAGATCAGCTGGATACCACGTGCCAGCACGCTGGGAAATGAAGGGCCAAAGAAAACCCCATGATATGATAGCTCCGAGAAGAACTGAACAATTGACAATATGAGGGCAGATAAGACCACATCCTACATAGGTAGGACTAAAGTCAAAATAGAACCTGCAAATGTAATCGATAGTTAAGGTTCCAAGGACACCAAAACAAGCCATTCTATAAGTACACCACATGCCAGATACCTTTCCTCTACTGGCCATAGTGGAGAAATTTTTGCTTGAGAAAACAATTGTCGTAGCAGTTCTTTTTTCGTTCCATATTAAGGTTGAATACCCTAGCCTTCTAATGTAAACTGACTAAAGATATTCTCAAGATTCACTTAAAGATTATGTTCAAGATGCCATGCAAGAATGCAAGCACAACATTGGTGACAACATTGTATGAGCCCCACTTCGATACACTATCAAGCTCACCATGCATTGTAAACTTATGCATAGTTTCCCTCCTATCGGCATATCTAATCACAACTTATGCCATTTGTCTGTAGCATAATTAAAACTTGTGCCTTGTCCATTTGGTAATATTCTTCCTGGAAATCTAATCCATGTTCAACATATGCATTGGCAATATAAGAACCATTATTTGAGAACCCACACTTTAATAAGTAAATGAAGTCAAGAGAAAAGATCACGATAAAAATAGAAGATACACACAAATGTAGAAAGCTATCCAAAGCATAACCACTATAGCAACAGTTCACAGAATTCACAGATGAGGTGACATAGAGAAACAGATCCAATTTTCAAGTCTAAAAGGTGCATTCTTGAAGCAAAAGAAACTTAATCTTAGTTTCAGATAGATAATAACAAGATCATTAAGAGTAAAGCAAACTTACGTATTCTTGAATAAAGTCAGCCCAAGGCTAGGAAAGTTATCAAAACCACATGAACCTCCTACACCACTAAAGAACCATTTGAAGCAGCTCCAGCAGAAACTAATGCTCAAGTATTTTCCAAGGCAGCTCACTTGTTTCCTGGAATATCCATAGCAGCAAGCAATTTCAAAAAGTCGCACGGTAGATTCTAGGGAAAAAAACAGGAAGCTCAAAAGGAAATTGCCTCTTGAAATTAGTTGGTTCTGGAAGGAGCCCGTAAAAAGGTAACCCCCTTTATTTTATGAGCATACATTTCCCGAAAATAAATTATTGGCAGCATTCTTTAAGGAATGACAGGATTTTTCAAAATAGAGATATATGGACCAAGACCAACATAACCAAGGAAATGTTGTACGAAGTCAGAAGGAGAGCCTCTATCAAATCCTATTTGTACATCTTTTTGTCTAAAGCAATATATTAACCTAATAGTTTCAATTTAAATGCTAAGAGAAAGTTCCAATTTAGGTTGCAAAGAAATTGTTGCTTCTACTCTCACTCGAGTCAACTATAAAAGTATTTAGAAACTCATGCTACAAGTAAAAACAACCTTCTGTGTAAACTTGAGTATTTTCCCAAAAGCTATAGATGAGACGAGAGGGTCCACTTTCACTAAGAAACATAGTAACACATAACCTGAAGTAGAATTTCACAAGATGCAGGATCTACGTACAGAAAATTATGGAAGATATCAATTCCAGTAGTAGACAGTGAAAAAATGCGTGCTTGAAAAGCATCAAACAGATCATCTCAACCTCTGTATACATTCATCATATCCTCACATATTATCTTGTCCAAAATTCTAGCACCTTGATGAACAAGAGAAATAAAATAAAATAAAATAAAAAGAACGCATTCAAAAACTTAGCATATCGTTGCTTGCCTCGCAAGTTCAGCTCCAGTATTTGTGTGGAAGCTATTGATCAACATGGCAGTAGCAGTTCCACTAGGYAATGTCAACTTATAATCCATAATCATAACCTGAAAAAATCAACATACCAAAATTTACCAACACAAATAAAAAAAAAAGCAGCTATATCTACTTAGTGCACATAGCTAAATGAATCCAGATATCAGCTATAGGTATAAATGTTTAGGAGAATGTTTGAGTGCTRAGTATTTTCCCACCTTTTAATAAATGAGTTACCATGGACACTTTGTAAAATAATAATTCTATACAGACTTCTTTCATAGTGGGGGTAATGGTGTAAATTTAGAGTAGAAAGCAAGCATATTTTACGAACATGGACATCTGTCTACTTGTTTCTCCCACTTTTCACCCTTGATGAGTTATTATGCACCCATGTACGATAAGAGGACAGCATATATTCTTTTGAATTGCATGCAAAGGTGTACTTTTAGATTGAGAACCAAGTTTAATTTAAGAGAATGGAACACTGTATTGGGACAATTCACAAAGGAAAAGAAGACGTTCATTTTGGCATGGAACGAGCACTATTTAGTACAAAATTCATAGACAAACTATTGATGTCACATATATATAACTGAAGCTGGTTTACAATACATTCTCTGAGTCATACAATCAGTTTACCAAAGCAGATAAAAATGATCAGCATTATAAGTTACCTTTCGAAGAGGAACAAGACTAAAAAGCCCAAGGAAACTGACAACAAACGTGAATCCCATCATCCACACCAATGCTGGATTCTTGACATCTTTTGCCCGGTTACCAGGATAATCCTCACCAATCAGTTTGTATGTCTTTTCATCCATTGATAGCATATAAGACCCAAAACCCCCTGTAAATATTATGTCCGAGTAAATAGGAAGCATACATGAATAATTTATTCCAATATCTGAAGCCCAATATGCAAGATAAACAAACCTATGACCGAAATGTATGCATTCTAAATAAATGAATTGAGTAATGAACCAAAACTACTCTGTTCTCGAAACGAAACCTCCAATTGTTCTCCTCCAAGTCCACAAAGAATGAGAAGCTAAATAGTTAGTACTTAACTAGATAAAGAAGTTCGCGAGTCTAGAAGTAAGAAGCAAGATAATGCATAACAGAAGTGAGAATATTAAAAAAAATAACACATTTTGTCGSCTCAATATGAACAAAATAAYGTTATTCTTYAACTATCCTAAGCAGAAGAGCACTRAAACTTCTAATCTACYGTAATTCTACTAAAAATGAACAAAATTAATGTCAAGAACACATTTGTCAACTGAAGAAAATCTCAATTCCACCAARAGGCCYKGAACATTATGAGTAGGCTTGGAGGGGTAAGCTTACCGCTAAAAGCGAGGCCATAACAAGCAACGACGCAGGTCTGGATAACCGTATTTTCTTGTCGGGTGAATGGCTTCATGGAAAGCCCCAATTTTGACAAAAAGCTGGTCCATGACTTGACAAAGAAGAAGCCTAGCAAACCGGCGGCAACGTTGAGGGACGGAATAATCCCCACAGTGAGATTAAGTTTGTGTGTAATTATACAAAACAACGTCCCCAACAAAGCGCTCACGAGCAGGCCTCTGATGGTGATCTGATCTTTCCATTCGGGGATATTGTCCAAATGCTCCAATCCAACATCGTTGACCTTATCAGTTTCGTAAAGCAATGGCTCTGATATCTCCACGGAAGCAGCGTTTTCCGTCCCCATGGCACTTCCAATGCCCCAAGGAATTCAAATCCAGGAAGCTTTAGCTACTTCCAGAGTCCAGAGCTCCCCAATTCCAAAACCCCCGCCAAAGTGCACCGAGAGGAAAGAGTATATATGTAAGAATTGCTTCGAAGACCCAAAAATTGAGGCAAATAATAGAGCAACATTTACTTATTGGAATCCCGCAGCCGAAAGATAGGTGGTTGGGAAAATGACGTGTTAGGCACGTTAAGCCCGGGATGGGTTTTTACCATGTTTGCCCTCTTTCTTTCCCTAAATCCACTAATCGATATCCTACTAATTAACATTGAACCACACGTAATTTAATAGGAGTTAAATTACGTAAATAACCTTTTGTTATAGGTACATTCTTTTCTTATGTAATATCTCGAAAATAAATTAATTTTAATTATTTTCTTTACAAGCCCCTAAGCGCCAAGCACTAATTTTACCTTTTATTTTTTATACTCAACACTCCACCATTTAATATTTCCAATCTTCATATTTAGAGGACATCCACTGGCCTTAACAAGCCTCGACACACAAAGCTAACCATTAGCCCTTCCTTTCTTCAAGTAATCTACAAAAGTCTCCAACGAAAGAAGTTCATATTGGAAGTGAACTAATGTCAAAAAGAAAAATATATTTTTCTCTATTATATAGGTAAAATTTTAACCGAATATTCTTCAAGGTTTACGAAGCGTCTCGTGTGGTTGATATTAGGCCAAGTAGCGTTTTCCGGTTGTCTTGTTATTTTTTTTAGGAGCTCGTCAAACATGTTTAAAATATTTTGTTTATTGCAAAATTAATGTTCTTTTGTGTTTTTGCTGTAGTATTTGTCTCTGAAACGTTATTTATTCGTGTACCTGTAGAGGGTTAATATAGTCAAATACCACAGATTAAATTAGTGCATATATAAAGATAATTTTCTAGATTCCAATTTAATATTGTTAAAATAAGAAGTAGAATAAAAAAATATTAAATTCTTATAAATTTATATTAAATTTTTATATTATTACGTAATTGCAGAAGATTTTAAGTTATATAAAAAAAAGTTAATATTATGATATTTTGTTTTATCTTTCTCATAGACGAACGTTATACGGTAGGGTTAGATATAGTGTCGTGCATTTAAACCATTACTTCCGACGTTCGTTGTCTCTTAGAAAGGTACAAAGTGAGAAATCTTAGTAGAAAGGTAGTAGCTCCGTATAGAAGTTCGTTCTGTTATCGTGTGCTTATAAATAACTATTCTATAGGAAAATAAAAATAATAATCTTATACTATATATTAAATAAATAAATAAATTAATATTAAAAAAAATTATAATTTTCAATTTATCCTAAAATCTATATCGTAACCTTAATTACATTCGCTATTATATATGGTTGCTCATTCGTCTTCTAGGTAGGATAAATACTAAATGATGTGTAAACCGAATTTAAAAATATAACATAAATTAATCCCATTGTAGAAACATAAC
>MEJB01000012.1:8532799-8593294 GCA_001752375.1 Rhazya stricta | reverse complement strand
GAAGGTGAAAAACGAACAATTCTTCATGCAGGAAGGGGGAAAAAAATAATTTATAATAACAATGAGAAACGAATCGACTCACCGAGTTGAATCGAATTGAATTGGTAAATCAAGAGTTAAAGCTCAGCACGACTCGHATGCTTAATCCATGGACTCGTGAGGCTGGCGAGCCTTGCTCCTTCCAAAAGTTGATAAAGAAGTTAGATYCGTTCCAAYTGTAATCCCAGATACACCCTTCATATGCAGCTGAAAATAACAAAACAAGATTTCCATTTTTTCTTTTTAGGAAAAAAATATAATAGACTCTATATTATCAAAGTTAGTATTAAGAAAATATCCAGTCATTATCTGTCGATGGTTGGTAGGAGGATTGGAACTGACTCCACAACTGAGACACTTTAATCAACATCTCTGGATGTTTTCTGATTGTTTGCACCCGGAGACAAGTAGAGTTTAGGCATACCTCCTAATACACGTTCGTCCACCCAAAAAGGCAAGCGGGCATGGACTGTAGCTACTTGTTGCTTAGCTAAAAATGAAGATCCCTCCCTAAGATCCCCGGTTRGATACTATAGCTCRCCTACCCCTGRCTCTCTGAGGCGACAAACAAATGATAAATTCCTCATAGCTCACCATGATTGACTTGACAATGTTATCACGGGTGTCATCTAGCCTAGYATTATCAATGCATCACCTAAAAAAGTAAAGTTGAYGGAGAGGTGGGGGGAGGGTTGTTCCATGATTAAACTAATACTACCATTTATGTGCAAACAGTGTGCTGTTCGAGAAGTAATAATATCTTCTATTTCAAATCCATGTCAAGACTCAAAACTTCATGAATGAAAAACAAGATAGGACTGAACAACTTCTTTGCAACTGTAAACAGTTCAATTAGCATCAAATAATTCAAGACTCTTATATTTGGTTAAACATAACGATCCAAATGCAATGAATGATTTGACAGGCGTCGGATGGAATCAGATTATGAACCACTTAACAGTGACCAAAGGAGTAATGAAAGAACATCTCAACCTGGAGTTCGTACATATCATCTCGACCAGTGATCCCAACAGGAATGCACATGGCAGCTAAGGTTTACATGGTTGAATCTGAGGTTCCAATCCACAATGCGTGGCTCACGTCTCACCGACTGAAACATAAGGCAGCAACCACCGATGAAAATTTTTCCAGCAATACTTCTTCGTTCCCCCACAACCCCTGTGAACTAGTATACAACTATACGTAGTACATGGGGATTCCTTTCTGCCCAAAATCTGCCTACCAGCTCGTGCGGAACAAAAAGCTCAAACCAACCGAGACAAATCCTGCCAAGCTGGGTTCCACAACGACCAATTTCCATCCCTGCATACAAATTGGGTTTCACTATCCAGCTAAGTATAAGAGCAATAGACATACAAAGATAACTGCAAGAGCCATTTCCTCATATTGAAATCCAACACAATATTGTCCTCGAATTGAAATCCGACACAATATTGTCCTCGAATTGAAATCCAACACAATATTGTCTATAATATTTGTACCAAAATTATATAGCCATTAAAGCTATCTGCTTCAGCATTTTTAACAAACTATAACTGAACCCTTTTTACCTAGAACATTTTTCAAGTAATCAATGAGAGTTACCATGATATATAATAGAAGGGGAGGAGGAAGAAATAGCATGACCAGCCGTAATTGCATGTTTCAGTCTGTATCTGTACGACTGTATTATAGAAAAGAATCATATGGATTTTCTCATAACAAAAGCATCAGCCTCGTTGGAAATTTTCTCGCTGAGCACTCTGTAATTGTTTTTAACTTCCCCCCCCCCACCAAAAGAATCTAAATGATTGCATACCAAAAGAAAGCAAAATATAATTTCCCCTTCCCTCTTTTTAACTTGGTTTTCCCCAGTGACATAGACTGAATGAGGGGTAACCCACGCCCCCCACCCCCCCCGCGGGAGAAAAAGGGGATGAGGGTGTGAAGTTAGTTTCCAAAGGCATCACCAGCAGTGAGGCACCTGGCTTAGTTCTTTCTGAAAAATACGTGAAATTAGAAGTTTCAAGGAACAAAGACTCCAAAGAAGCAAATTCATCAGATAAATACCTGAAAATGGTAAGGCAGATTGGAACTTTTATTTCAGGAGATCCGACTTGGTGGGCCTAATTAACCAAGTATCTTTCAGCATTCATTCATCTAATCATCCTTCAAGTTACCTTCAAACCAGTTTAAGTATTCTGCCTAGCTAAACAAATCATGCTGGCACCAATACCATCTAACGTTATCTATCATTAGTTTTAACTGAAAAAGATTAGTGGCAGAAATTTCTCAAATGCAGTTGCATTTGCAAGGTTCACTCTTAGTACTTCATGCTGTCTAACTTCGCATCATGCAAGTTCCATTCCACCAACTCCAAGCGAGCTAGTACATTCAAGACTATGTAGCATCACCAACAGGTGGGTCTAAAGCCCACATCTCAACTTGTGCACATAATATGATCTTGATAAAGATGGCCAACAAGAGTCTTGTACCTTTCTCAATGTCTTTCTCTGCCCAATTCAATCTTAGACCCTTCTAGGAAATCCTAGATTTCCGCTCATAAACAAACATCATGAGTAGACAGATCAATTCTCTTCCCTCAAAAACAATTCTTTGTTCCCAMAGAATCCTGATTCCCCAACGCAATCAATATCATCCATCTCCCAAAACATCTTACGGCAAGTTCTCTAGACAAGGTTGAAGATGAAGGTGAGGCAAGTTCTGTGTAAATATAGAGTGAGCACACAATCTGCTTCTAACTTTATCTTTGCTGCAGTTACTAGGCTGGATGCACCGAAAATTATGCCAGAATGGCATAGAGCAGGCGACGAATTTCTCCAGAGGTAATTAAGCATACAATCTGATTTCTGTCAAAAGTCATAATAACTTCAATTGATTAAATTATTTTTTCTAAATTTATTTTATTTTTTTCTAACAAAAACCGGGAAAACCACCATAGAGTGCCAAAATTTTAAAACTATATCAAGTACAAATATTTTTCACATTAAGTGATCTTTAGCAGCTCTTTTCTGTTAACATCCATAGCAGTTGCCACTAGCTAAACTCCTAAACAAAGTGTCATGTTAAATCCCAACTAAACATAAAAAGAATCTTACTGCATATGCTGGTTACCTTATTCCCCCACTACTTCATTATGGTTGAAGGCAGTCAGCATGATAAATCCCTATCCCACACACATACAAAGAATAAGATTGAAATTAACAAATACGGGCAACTCAAAACGTAGATGCTTTGGGTTTTTTATTACAGGGTATTCATCTTCCTGCTTCTCAACCAAGGTAGGATTAGATGAGCAGCTGTACCWTGCAGAACCAACCTACAGCTTTGCACAATCAATGCAGCTGGAGAGAAAGTGTCAAGGGTTTTCCAGTGAAATGAAGGTCAAAAAAGTGAAGGAAGTCTCTGAAGAGGAATCATCTTATGAGCTCTTCCATGGATTCCTTGCAATTGGCACTCTTGGTTCAGAATCTACGAATACAGAGCCCCCAACCCCAACATTTCCAATACCTTTTCAGAATGGAACCAACAAAGAGGCAGAGGTAACAGAGAATGAATTGCAGCTTATAAATAAAGAGCTAGAGAAATTCCTTGAAGCTCAGGCCAAAGAGATTGCTGACGAATCACCAGCAAGAAGCAGCTATGCAAGCATCATTACCTTCAGCAACAAACAGCTTGATGATGCAGATGCAGATGCAGAAGGCTGGAGAAATTCAGTAACATGTCCACTTCAGGAATATCTTTTGGGCACTTCAATTGAAGTGTCAGAAACAGCTACATCAGAGAAGAAAGAAAAAGCATCACTCGAGGAGCTCTTCAGGAGGAATGACACAATTCACAAGGATACCAAGGAAGAGATTGATAGCATGGAGAAGCAAGCTAAGCGTAACAATATGAAGCATTTCATGAAGAAGATGCTGAAGACGCTCTATTTAACGGCCAGAGGCAATGCAACTGCTTCCAGTGCAAAGGCAGCTGAATCAGTAACGACCAAGAGGAAACTCCYAAAGGTTCCTATCAATTTTCAAATCTTCTACCTGTGACCCCTCAAAATTGAATCCCATACTTTTTTTCCTACGGAAACTAAAATTACTATAATCTGTTTTATTTTTTGATGATAAGTTTACTCGACAGAAACCATTTTGAGGTGGTAAAGCAGATGATAAAACAGTTGAATCTTTGCATGCAAAAAAGCCATAAATAAAATAGTCCAATTCAAGTTGTCAAGATAGAGAAATGAAAATGTTATCGAAGTGAATTCACAATGCYTTTTTCTTTTTCTAATTTAAGTGCAATTCACAATGTTACAACAGGAATTTCATAGAAAGTTTCACACTACTAAGTGCAGAATGGAAGTTCAAGAATTTCAGAAAACTAATATTCCATCTTCCATAGTTCTGCAAAGATTCTATAAGTTAACATATATCAGCATCGTGCATGCAGGTCCTGCAAGTCTTSCGTAGAAAAGTTCACCCAGAAGGACTAATAGCTGAGAAACAGTTCACAATGGCAGAAAAGGACAAGAGCAACAGAGTTTCAGGTGAGCACACTGCTGAAAACAAAGAGAACAGAGGAAAGAAAAGATATCCCAAAGTAGCTGATCTAAGGAAGGAAATCACCCCCTCAGAACTACTCTCTAGAAGGGTTAAGAGCAATGCCATAGAAGCAAACAAGGAGCACTGGATTAAAACAGATGCCGAGTGTAAGTACGCATATGAAATAAATGTATTTGACATCGAGTCTAGCATGACGTATTAACCCACTCTTTTGCTTCTTATTGCCTACAGATTTGGTGCTGGAGCTGTAAAGCAGATACGTCCAGAGAGGTGATCTGCTGTCATCTATGAAACTATTAAGAAGTTTGATAAATGTATTCTGGAAACTGCATATTTAGCTTCAAATGCTGATGTTTTWACTCAGTGAATAAAATAAAGGCAAGAGCCTTGTATGTCCTCCCTATTTATGTAACTGAAGTGAAAGAGTAATGGATTGTTCTAGGTATGCTATACGTCATTTACAGCTTCCTGTCAAATGGGTGGATGTATTGCAAACTGAAACTTTTGCTYATATTTCCATATATTCATTTTCTACTACCATAATAACTAACCTAGAAAACAATATTCACATGATTCCACCYAAAGATATGAGACAATCCAACTAAGAAATAAAATCAGAAACACCATGCTATATAATTCTACTTACTTTCTCAGATTGTTAGGTCCCTTTCTTTTTGGTGTTGTACTTCTATTACTATATATGAAACAGGATCTACTTGAATAGCAACTCTGCAATAAACCAAAGATTTAAAAAGTTCTATAGTCATACCTCCTCTGTTGCTATCACAAGTTGATTGAGCAGAGAACAATAACCAAAAATTAAACTGGTAAAGGCTCGCTTTTAAGAGTCCCACCCATCTCCATTCTCCATGACTGATCTACTAGTGCTGATAACTCACTGCATATTAATTGATAGTTTGTTAATAGGTGAAATTGCAGCAAGAGCTTCACAATCAATACAGAACAAGGATGCACAGAGTCAAAGTTATGTTCATTTACCAAAACATATTACTTCTTCCGAAAATAACTTATGAATTTGAATGACGAGAGTGGCCAATTGGCTACCAAAAATCATCTCAATATAACAAACTGAATAAAATTCTAGTTAAATTGTTACAAAAGTAATTTCAACTCAGATGAAGAAATTTCTTTTCCAAAAAAACAAGATTAATTTTACAAAAACAACAAAAAAATAGTGTGCTGTATCAAAAACATTTGAACAGTTTTACTGCCGTCAACAACTACAACATTTCAAGGTTCAGTGTTCTTTTTGTTTGAACAGTAATATAGAAGACTTCCTTAGCCTCAAAGGGATCAGCAGACCAAAGCTTTGAAATGATCGGCACAAGTTGATTAYCAACAAAAGATAATCTGCCCAAAATTTTCTTTTGAAAGGACGTAATAGTAATGAATAATAAATCCATGAGAAAGAAATTATCAAAACTAAGAACTTACTTAAGGTCATGGCTGACAACAAGTAAAGTCAATTCTTTCTTTAGATGCTTTAAAAGCTTCACAACATCTGCTCGTGCTTTCCAATCTAATTCACAGAAGATACGGAATGTTTAACAAGTTTTGGGCACAATAATGTAAAGAATTAAGAGGTCAAAGCAGACATCAGGAAAAAGAGATCGCTTAGAATTGTAACACTGGAAAGACTCCCAGATACTTCCAGCAGCTAACACAGGCTACACATAACACTGTAGTCAGCTCTAAAGAAGAGTCCACCCACTATTGAAAAAGTACATACAGTACATGCGGAAATAAAGCCAAATTACCAGCTCATGAGCCAGAAATGGTTTGAATTGTCATTGTAAGTAAATTCTGCCCTGCAATCACCTCACTTATGTCCTCCTCTCCTAGTCCTTTGAAACACGCAGACAGATACATCCAAGAAAAGAAAGAAAAAATATCTGTAATGCATGATCAAATCCTTACTCCTCTGGTGGAGGCAAGTATCTGAATGAGTTCTTATATAGCTATATCTAGCGGTTTTAACACATAACCATAAAAAACAAACCTTTTATATATAAGTTAGATGTGCATATTTTTTATGCATAACAGTTCTAGAAACATTTCTAGACAACCAAACCAAGAAATTGGCTTTCTTGAACTGAAAATCTTATGAGGTATGATGTAGGAAGCAAATGCCATAGGCATCAATAAGCAAATCCATACCAAGACCAGCAAGAGGCTCATCCAATAATAATAAATCTGGAGCTTGTACCTGAACGAGTATCAAGATCTTAATCAGCCATATAAGCACCAAATCTGTTTTAGTCTCTAATTCTATCGTGTACCGCATGCATGCTGACATGAAGAGATGAGGATGTGTAAAATGAGTATCAAGATCTTAATCAGCCATATAAGCACCAAATCTGTTTTAGTCTCTAATTCTATCGTGTACCGCATGCATGCTGACATGAACAGATGAGGATGTGTAAAATGATAAAAAGCATTAAAGCAAAAATGTTCTTACCAGCTGAATAGCTAAAGCAAGCCGACGTTTATAACCYCCACTTAATGAATGTGGATCTATATCCAGAGCAATTCCAGTTAGACCAACCTGAGAGTTAAAATTAACACAACGAAAAGGAATTATATCCATATACAACTAATACACTGGGTAATACTAAGAAACCCAAATTAAATAGAGAAATAAAAGGTAAAGGAATTGACTGTTCCATTCAATAGAAGAGATAGAATACCGATGTGATAGCTTTTTCAAGTCTAAAAGCAAGAAGCTCTTTCAACTGGGGGCCACCCCTTTGTCTTGGCCACCCAAATGTGACTTCATTGAGAACATTCTCCGCAACAAAGTACCTTTTGCATGTTAAGCTTAGAATGTTAAAAAGTTAGGAAATATGAGAAATCCAGAGAATCACAAATTCATAGCAGTATTATGATGCAAGATCATGTTACAAAGAGATAATCCAGAGTTTCAACAGAGAACCAATACCTCTCAGGGAACTGAAAGACAATGCCGACTCTTTCTGAGTGCAATACTTCAGGGGATTTATTTGGATAACCATCATCATCATATTTCTGAACACAGATGGAGCCTGATGTGGATTTGCTCAACCCTGCAATCAACTGTTACACAGAGTCAAACATGAAAGCCAAGTCAAAAATAAATACCACATGATGGCAACACACGTAAAAAGAAGCAGAAGGCTAAATCAGAAATTTAGGACCTGCAAAAGAGTAGTTTTTCCACTGCCACTTCGTCCAAATATCAAGCCAAAACTGCAAAAGACCATAAAACAATAGCTTCACTGCTTTTGAAATTGAGTTGGAATGAACAAATGCCATATCTTAGATATAATAAACCTGATAAGGTTGTTAAAAGAGTATGAAGTAAATTCACAGAGATAACTTCAGTGACCAGTCAATGAGAAAAATCAATTGTCGTTAATGCATTAAAATAAAATTCAAACAACAGGTGTCAGGTGGCACCTCTTCTCACGAAGGGAGAGGCTCACACKGTGTAGAAGATCGATTTTTGTCCCTGGCGATCGGTAACTGAGATCCTTTATCTGAGAAAGACGAAATGAGAAACACAATCGGAAACTTGTTATTGTAAGAGAATGTTACCAGAAAACTATGAGTTACAAACATGCTGCATGTGCAGATGAATCTGGATCTACATAAACTGAATTAGACAACACTTACACAAGCATTGCACCTGATGGGTAGAAGTTACTGCACATTCATATTAAAAAGATGAACCAACTAATGAAACAGTTAATTAAAACATTTTAGTGCAGGAATATTGATGAAAAATTCAACCATTCACAGTTATCAAGAGAGATGATTGTACTACTTTCCACTATAGTTTCAAGTGTCTTGAGGCCTATCGATCTTGCATTGATATTAGCAAACTAAATATAGGTATCTTATGAAGTTATGCACTTTATATTTCTTCTGCACAAATTGCAAAATATAACTCATGCAAGCGTCAGCAAATATTTTATAGTCGAATGTCGCCATCAACTTTATGGTTTTCCAACCATATGATCACATTTCTTCACTCCACTGTTGAAGATCCAAAGTCACCAATTTACTCGTCCTGCTTTGTTGATTCCATCATAAGTACAAAAGACAGTTTGGGAGAGGAAATCAGAGTCATTCAGACCCAAAACATAACAGAACAAGGAAGATAAGCAGTAATCCTTTCCCTTTAACACTCATCCTCTTGTTCTTGAGGATAAAGATGATAATGAAAGAAAAGTTTGGAAGTGTTATATTACGTAAATAGCTCTATATGACCATAAATTTCGAATAGATTCAGTTTTTGAGAAGCCGCATTGATGGTAAACTGGAAGCCCATAGTAATGAGAATGCGGTCTCCAACAAAGCTGATTATATTATGCATAGCATTCTGACATAACTTTGCGTGTTTATCAACTCCATTATGACATGCCCAATAGATGAAGTCTTGCTCATCTWCAGGAACATAAATGTGGAATCAAACTATTAACTGCAGTATTTAGTTTGAAACAGCAGAAAAGCTGCTAGAAAAATAGAAATACAAAGAACAAAGACATCTATAGTCCCAGAATTTGGCACGTTCGTTGAAGGAAATGCAGTTAATTTCAGTGTGATAATAAAGAAATTTAAACAGAAAATAACCAAATGCAATTGAAAACTTTCAGTGCAAACGAGAAAGAATTCGAGATAAAGCTTTCTTACTTCAAAGCAGGAATATTCAAAGGAGACTTTGAGTGCTCCATTGTTTCTTCTCTTCACACTATGGATAAAAAAAGTAGCAGTAGCAGAAGTCAGAATTGAATGAAAACACACATGAGAATCAGAAACACGACAGCCATAATACTGGAATATGGAGGAATGAATTTTGCATCATCATCTTAAAAAAAACAGAAGAAAAGTGGAATCTTGCCCGGAAGATTTCTGAGGAAGAACGACCACCGGTGGCCAGAGACCCGATGGTCTCGAACAAATTAAAGACATCGGAAACGGAGTGCTCCTCATCCCTTTGCTTTCTGTCCCTACACTGTAGTTAATTCAAACCAGTTCACCTGAGTCTAACATTTTTATTTTATTTTTTTCTACCATATAAACCGGACTCGAAATCTATATTTACATTATCAATTACATTAAAATATCACAATTAATGATAATTATTTTTAGACATTTTATCTCTGCACTAATTGAGGATTCTCAATAATAACATTATTTCATTTTGAAAGATCGAACGAGATAAAAGTTAATAAAATTTTAATTATATTTAAATATTATAAATTATTGAATATTGATATCAGTGATGATATCGATTGTCAATCTTATTATCGAGTTGAAACTACAAATTCCATATAATATTTATGGATGCATAAAAAATGTGTTGAATCAATTATTTTTAATGAATAGATCTTATTGCAACTTCAAATATGAAATTCGAGAATAATTTTTAAATAACTTTGTCCTTTCACGATTTGAMTATTTTTAATAATAACATTACTTAAAAAATAAAAAGTCACACAAGATAAAAATAATAAAATTTAAAAAATAAAAGAGAAAATTAATTCATGAGATTTATTCGTTTGAATGGTTTTTTTTTATAATTGAATTTTTAAATCAAGATATAAGAATGTCAGATAGGAATGCATAAAGAAGGGGAAAAAATTTTAAAAAAAAAAATTATTTTTTATATACCAAGCATACTCTACCTTATCGAAAACTCAATAAATCTTCAATTGCCTAAGCGCCCGCTTTGATCTCAGAAACTCTTACAGAAGTTTGAATCTGAAAAAATAGCAAATTTAATAAACATTGAAATTTTTTTCTTTAATTTAGTTTTAATGGTTGATTTAAACTAAATTTGTAATTTTTTAATCTATATTATTTTAAATAATATATAAATCATATACTTATTATTAAATTAATTTTTAATTTAATTAAATTACTTAATTCGTCAATTTTTAACATTGAATTATTGTTATCAAAAATGTGCCTAAAGCTCAATTTGAAAAACACTGTAGTCAGATGAAGTTTGAAAAATAAATTAAATTTTCTATGCCAAAAATTTACTATGGTGCACGTTCAGAATTAATATTAAATTTAATAAATTTAATTAAAAAGTACTTCAATATTAATTCGTTAAAATATTTTTACATTAAATTTATAAAAATAATTTAAAGAATACCTATGCGATTCAGATATTTTTAAAATTAGATTATCAAGTAAATTTAATTTCAATTAAACATCTTGATTTGTTTAAATATATGAACTTCAAAAATTGAATCATACAAGAAAACAACAAAACAACAAATTTAACTATTAATTTCGATTTGGGGACGTTAAATTTTTATGCACCTCAAACTATTTAATGCATTATTTATAGAGATATCTGCTAAACTTTCTTTTTTTGCCCTTATTTATATTCTTCGCTCTAATTACAATTTTTTTGTTATTTACGTTTGAAACTTTTTTTATTATTTCTATCACTTTTTACGAAGATTTATAAATATCCTTAAATTTTTTTTAAAACTTAATTTATATCCTCATATTAATTATGAATCTTCCATGTAGCCACTACTTCTTCAAAGTGAAATTCAGAAAGATCTCCTCACGCTTACTTTTATTCCTTTTACTTAAAGAATACAAGCATCGTTGAAGGTCAATCTTTGTTCATCCAAAATTCATTCTTCTATTTTTTGCTCAATCTTGTTAATCTTAACAATGAATTTGGAACAATAAAATTTACCTAAAAAACATTTTTACCCTCTAAATAAAAAGCACGTGAATAGATCCATCAGATCTGAGCCTCAAAGAGAGTGATGATGGGAGTAGGAATAATAAAGAATATACTATTCTCAATCGGAGATAAAGGTATGTGATGCAATTTATTTTTTTATTGAAAGAAAGCATATTCTTTTTCTTTTTTCTGGCCACAAAGTCTTCACGAGGAATCTTGTAATTCCTTGCATGCTTTTAAAAGTAAAGAGTCATAAATATCTTTTAAGGTCATAATTATCATTCCTATTTTATTTATACATAAAAAATTCAAAGAATATTTTACAAGGATGCATAATTAAATGAGGATATAAATAAATAAAAAAATTGAATACTATTTAATACTATTTATAAAAAATTATAAATAATTGAATTATATAAACAACTAGTTTTCCTTAATTATAATGACAAATTCATTCGTGACTTTATTACCAAAGTGCTTCCACAGCTTTCATATCTCCTCTCCAGAATTTCCTTGTAAAGAAAATATGTAAATTTAAAAATAAATAAACAAAAGATGTGCTCTTGGTATAACAATAAATAAAAGATTTGACATCATATGATAGGTGTTTCATTTCAGATAATTATTTAAAATAGTTTTATTGCAGATCCATAAGAATCTTACACAATTTCTATCAATTCATAGGAAAACAAGAAAGTTTGTGAGTTTCCTCCAGATAGGTTTCCCCATCCCAGGACAAAAAACTCATACAATTTCTATGAATTTATAGGAAAACAAGACCGTTTAGATCTGGATGGCTGAATTATGACAAAATTTGTCAATATTCCTAAACCAGAATCAGATATTCAATTGAAGTTTAGAAAAAGAACACATAGCAATACTTCACTATTTGGTCGACTGAGGGCAAGCACCTTCGCTAATTGAAATTTTCCCAATTCTTTATGTGCTCAAGAGTATATTTCATTTTCTTATTTATCCAATCAGTACCTTCTATACATCCTGCTCAGCTGAAGACAAGACACAGTTCAGGGATCGAATGGCTCTAGTTTAACTGCTCTATCAATAACATCCAAGGAAGAACGTGATTTTAGCAAACAAATCATGTTATTACACGAGGAACTGAAGAAGAAACAGAAAAATATCCTTAAAGATCTTTAAACTTAAAAGCCATTTCCACACCTCTTTTTCAGACGCCAATGCTGAGTTCAGTTCCATTGCCAACACACCCAACAAAGAGTAGGATAAAGTTTCAGTTCTCAACTTGTTGTATTATGTATTACAAATACTTGATCAGGATATATATAACAGCAACCAGAACCACAATGCCGATTACACATAAAAGCATACACATGCAGGAGCACCCACCCTTGGTCCGCTTATTCAAAAAGGCAAGCTTCCTCTGGACTCTCTGTTTTCATATGTAGAAGAAAATGGAGAAGTATTAAATCAGTCATCACATCAAATGACAAGTATCTAAAGAATATCTACAGATACAAAAGGTATTCTTTCCACAGATATTAGAATGCTCATTTCCAACAGAAAAGCTACCATTATAAGCTAGAGCAAAGAAATAAAAAATTACTTATCTTCATCTAGTTAATTTTCAATGCAGATTCCAATGTCTAAACACTACTTAGTAGCCAAACCTAACCAGGACCCAACATTCCCCTTTGCTTCCACTTTCCTTTCCAAAAATGCTTCACCAGCAAATACCAGTTTTTTCAAAGTGGAAATTTCATGAGAAATTCAGCATCCGGGATTGCAGTTATCGAGCATCAACCTTAGTCTATCTTCTATTTTCTTTCCACTCTTTCTAGTTGATAAGGGAAAATCATAAGTGGAAGGATGAAAGGAGCAGGAATCCCTATGAGCATAAAGTGAATTTTGCTTACTCTTCCCATTAACCATGCCTGCCCCAAATCTTTGTCGGAAAAGCTTCGAAAGGGTAAAGTAAAGGAAAGGTGGAAGAGGAAATGAAATTATACCAGCAGCAGAGAAGATCGCTTTTGAAACAAAAGATCAGACAAGAGAACCTATTTTAATTTAGGATGCTAAGCACAAGACAAGAGTTACGGAAGAATAGACTTTGCGCGGCTTCTCTTTTGCAAAAGTGGAGATCTTCAACTAGTTCTCTTACTTCTCTAGATGGGCTTTGAAGCATGCTGCTGTAGTTAAATCAAAAAAGGAATCCTGCTGACCATCCTTCATTGGTTGGATGCAAATTCCAGATTCTAAGAGTGATTGTCATACCAGTAGCCCTTCTTCCAACAAAGGTTATTCTGCCATGGTCCAATATTCTGGTGTCCTACGCATAGAGGAACCACACCAACCCATCCCGAACATGGTGGTTAAACTGTACTGCACTAACAATACTGTAGGGGAGGTCCTGCAGAAAAATAGCTTGATGCCAGGATGATAAAAAGCTTGACACCGCTCATTTTAATTACTTTTTCAATATGGAAATGAAAAAATGAAAAATCAAAAGGTCGTCTTATTCAAAACCCCAATTATGGCATCCCTTCTCTCCCACTTCACACATCAAAATGCACCTCTTATAGAGGCCTTTACATCTTCTTAACCCGAAATGGAAACGAAGAAGGGGCAAATCAATGTGCATGGATGATGGAACACTAAGAAAAGCTAAATCTCAAGAGTGCCATTAATCTAGATAAAAATACAAGGTAAACAAGATTTCACAAATAGCTTAAGAGCATTTCTAGAATCTCACCAGTAGACGGGAGTCTGTAACGTCCACATGCTGGTCCAGGTTATCCTGCAGAGGGAGAGACCAAAAGAATATGAAGCTTGAATTCAACTTTTATCTCATTAACTTAATTAAGAAGGACCTCCACAATAATTAATTAAGCCTTAAGAATTAAAAATCAGAAATATGAAAAGCATACAATTAGTCTCGTATGCAGGTCAAGCTCCTCATTCACTGCCAATGCAATGTGCTTGGTGCTTATCACTGTCTCCTCCAATTTCTCCAGGCCCTCATCTTGTTCTGTTGAAAAAGCAATCCAACAGACAAATAAGATATACAAACATACTGAAGTTGGAACACCCATGCAAAACACATCCAAAGCAACTTGCCTTTCATGACTTGTCGTTGAAGACCAACAATGCCATTGTTATCAAGGCCTGTTGTTCTGCTCATGGCATCAACAGGCTTAATTTCTGGCCCAAGCAAGCTATCCCTATTCGCAAAGTTTGACATGTTCAACGCAGTTGCCATCTGGTTTACTTTTGATCTCAAATTCATAAGCATGTCTCTGCGACGATTCATTTCTTTCTCCGTTCTATAAACAACAGGACAGATTGAACAAACACTTGTCAAAAAGAGCCCTGTTTATCAAGATGCAGCTCGTAGTTGAGTAAAGTTCAGTATATTCCTATAAAAGTTAAGCAAATTCTTTGAATACAGAAGTGCTATCCTAAGATGTTGACACGAAATAAGTTATCGTCTGGATAAGACACTTTCTTCACAAGTGGAAGGATTAGAATTCCTACAGAGTCATCTGGAACAATAAATTATATATCTAACTGAAAGGGCCTGACGGTGGATGATAACGAAATCGAAACATATACTACCAACAAGAGTACATACATTTGAAATTGCCCTTCTTGCAACACCATTTAAGCCACTTACAAGTATTTCTTTCTTTGTGTTAAGATAATTATGCTGCTACTATGAGAGCTTGCATTACTTGGGTGTGATACTAACTCGAAAAGTAGCACAATAAAACAACCATCAACTAAAGAAAGGTAATATTTTTGGACAAGGGAAAAAAACTCGACAAACTGGAAGTGGTCATTTTCAGAATGCAAGGCCAAAATTACTCTTCACCTTTAACACCTGAAAGCCCAATCACCTCCATTACATACTGTCCTTCCAAAATAGTTTGGAAAAGGAAAAACTTAAATAAATATCTTCTCCCGTAGAGATTGCCGACAGGACTAGAGACACAAAAAGGTAAATAATTTAAAAGAGCATTCTGGATCAAAATAGTCACTAGGAATCAATGAGAAGAAGGGTACATACAAACCGACATGTAATGGCAATAGTTTCAAACATTAACATATACAAGTTGCCAAATAACACGCAATCCAAAATATGAAGATGAACTTGCAAATAATGTAGAGAGAACAATGGAAGAAAGCTTACAGCTGCTTTCCAGGAACCCTTGAAAGAAGAGACTGTAAGCTATCAAGTCTGGTTCCTAAAATTGTGATTTTCCGTCTTATGGCAGATGAATGTCTCTGGGCTTCTGGGCCTGTTGCTGGCACCGAACTCCTTTCAGAGATCATGCCAGTAATATCATCTGCAAGTCTCACTGCTTCATTATACTCCTTCACCCATGGATCTCCAGAGGATGCCATTTATCTGCAATTGACGGGCACCATAATATAGTCAGCCATGGAACTATTCTACAAGAACGAAATAGGAAGGGGCTCTGAATAAGCCCAGAAAGGGAATACTTCTTTTATGCAGCAGGAAAACCAACCAAAGACAGAACTCATCCTTTCATTTCAACGAGATGACATGAATATAACATCCAAATATAACAGAGGAAGCAGGAGAATGGGCGGGCATTATTAAAGTTCACCTTTTCTTTTCCAAGATTATAACTTGAAAAGTCGGAATCTTTCTCTAAATCCCCCAAGTCTGCGTGCTTAAAATTTTTCATTTAAAAGGGAAGAGGGGGAAAGGGGGATACGACAATTCAGCAACTCTTTGTCAGCCTAAATCAGGAAATGCCTCAGTCCAGAAATTTAAAAGCTAAAAATTGTCTAACTAAATTAAAAGAAAGCTTTGGAGCCGTAAATTCAACTTGATAGGAAAATATGACCAAAAATTCATTATTTTCRGTAACCTAGCTTTCAGGTAGTGAAATTCCTCTAAATGACATAATTTCATAAAATGAGCAAATTTCACTGATCGGCAACATAATTGTCGTAGTCAGATTAGGGACWAGGCAAAAATAGGAAGAACAAGTCCATTAAAGTACAATTTAATCGCCATAGCGCCTGTAGAATTATGTCTTAAGGTCTAAAGACACAAAATTCAATTACCAAATACCCGACAGGTCAGCCGCCCAAAATAGTGGAGGTAAAAAGGTTTATCTACCTGTTTGGATTCGAAACGGCGATGTATATTCAAGCTCTTCTTGAGGCGAGTTGAGGCCGAAAGAATGATTGTTAGCGGAGCGTAGGAGAAGAGATGGAGAAAATTYAAGCGAAAAGAGACCCACGGCGGTAGCAATCAGTAATCGCCGGCAGAGTTTGTCCAGCCTCCTCGTCGTCGTCTTAAAAAGAAGAATGGTACCTAAAAAGAATTGACGTGCTAAATTAATGACTAATCCTTTTCATATTTGGCATTTGTTTTTTAATAAAATGTTGACTTTCGTTATCACGATTAATATACGAAATTGCAAATACATGAAGAAATACAGGTCATAGATTTCGGAGAAGATAAAGATGCACAGAGAATACAGATAAAAGTGGGACCTCGTTTTCTTTTTCCTCGTTCGAGCTCTGTTGAGAAAGGGGGGAAAAAAAAAATATACGTCGCGGCTAGGTATACTTATGTATATATATATGACGGAATAATTTTTTGCTAAATTAGTATTTACAATTATGATGATAAAAATTAAAGTATATATTTTGGATAATTAAAAGTATTATTTGCCAATTTGTCTTAATAATTTTTACTTAATAGTTATTAATTTTATGCGATTAATCTATAGCGATGAAAAATGCCTTTTTTTTTAAAAAATTATAATTATGAAGGTTCTTTTTAAATCAATATAAATTAAATTTTTCTCAAGAAATATGTATACGATCAATTTAAATTTTTAGCATAAAAATTTAGAAATTCTTACTAAAAAGAATATGTGTTATTAAAGATGGCTCATAAACACAAGAACGTCTCGCATGATGAGATCTTAAATCTCATCTTGTTCGATGAGAACTCTAATCTTCATTCTCTGTTCAAATGAGAACCCTAACTTCTTATTAAATCGTTTGATATAAATATTCTTGCTTTTTTATATTTGAAGTTTATACTTTTTCAGTATTATTTAAACAACAATCGATTATTATTTTTTATCCTTTACATAAAAACTCATATATAGGAGAGCATTATTTTTAAAAAAATAATATAGATTGATAATTATATATGAGAACGATTAGATAGCATAAAATCATGCATGAATAGTAACAATATATTATAAAATTCTATTAAAATTACACCCGGAAAAGGATTCTAAAGCTCATAACTTATAATCATTATCATAAATAATTTTATAGCCGTTTAATATTTTTTTAAYATTTATTAATAAAATAATACAAATTTATAAAATAATTATACTTATGAAATAATAATACAGAAGTTCACGTTAACCCAAAAAATTAAAGAAAAAAATTCTATTAAAATTACACCCGGAAAAGGATTCGAACGCTGATTCTTTTGAATTTTTTCTCTAACCAATTTAACCACATGTTTAAAAAAATTCAGCTTTTAATATTTATACGCCCAAAATTCAGCTTTTAATTCAGCTCGGTATCTCGTTTATTTGCAATTTTTTTTTTTTTTCAGATTTTCCCAAATCATATTATATTCACTGCGAATTCACTGTACCGATCCTCCATCTATGCCGGAATTCATCTTGCGACGGAAAGCTACCGGCGAAGAAGACCGGCGACGGTGGGCATTGGAGAATATCTAAGATATGGCTTCCCTGTACAAGCCTTTTGGTGCAATGGATTTTTCTTACAAGTGTTCCATTTCTTTCTGTTCGGCCTCCCCTTCTCCCCTTCTTCGCTTCTCCATTTCTTTTATTTCATGGTTCATTTTAGATGGGTAGAAGAGAAAATGGAAGAAAATCATCGGAGGTTTATTCAATTAYCTGATTTAAAATCAAAATTAGTTTCTTTCTAACCTATGAGATGGGGTTTCACTCATTAAACTGATAAGTACCTTCTTTAGAAGTATTAGCTAGAATCTTTATGAAGTATATTTTATTAACAAGCCACAGCTCAACAATGCTGGTATTGCTTAGAGTCATCCCTCATAATTAGTCTTCATTGACTTCAGCTTTGGACAGTATTCAACCCCTAGGAACAAAATATACTTGGTCATAATTTGTAGTAAAGGAYTGGATGTGTATGAGGTTGGTGTTTGTAAACTTAGACAGTGATAAAATAGGATATATTTGAAATTTACATAATCTTAGTTACCTAAGTTTGAAGGAGCATAGTTTTAAAAGCAGATTTAGATTCTCCAAGCAGATATAATGAATCAGCATAACGAGGTATACAAGCTCTGAAAGCGAAAAACCCTTAATCAGCTATGCAGTGAAGGGTTAAGTGTGAAAGCAGATAAGTAGTTTAATGATCATGAAGCTGCATAACTTAGCTCCATATGTTAAGTGTTTGTTGATAGAAATTCCTCCCAAGAGGAATATTTATATAGTGTTTTCCACTAACTTTTTAAATTTATTTACAATGACTCACACCTTTGTCTTAATTTATTAGTTGTTAAGGAACACCAAGTCCATTCTTGATCTGTTCTTTTGTATATCTAGTAACGACAACACGTGCAAAAAGAACAAACACCAGGACCAAAAAAAAAAAAAAAAAAAGAAAGAAAAAGAAAAAAATACAGGATTGGAGTTTCTCTCTGTGTCTATTGACTTTTCCTAGAATAATTTGTTTAGACTGTCTGTACATAATCGATTTGCTCTAATTTCTTTCATCTAACTGCCAAGAAACATACATGAAATCACTTTTTGTTTGATGTCTMCCGTTGCACATAATTTGATTGCCTATGTAYTTTTTTGGCAAAGAGTTTTTTAGTTGTTTRTGACCCTCAAAAGTCACTCTTGAGAAGCTTTACTTTTTAATATTCTTCCTTGATCTGCACTTTCATTTTCCATATTGCCTTGAGAGGTAGATCCATTGATCCTGGTTTGGGCTGGAAAGGTCATAACTCATATATGTTTGTATGTAGCAATGTGTATTTGTTTGATCTACTTGTTACAAGTCTAACAGCCTTCCAATGTCAAAATGCCAGATATATTGCTGGAATCTGGTCTTCCTCTCTTGTTATGTCCTTATGAAGTTTTAGTGACTTCCTCTTATACGGCATTTATCGAGACAATTCCAGGTACAGTAATTTTGTGCTTCCATTATGCAAGTACTCCTTAAACTATATTCTTGCTTATATTTGTGAATCATTCTTCTGTCTTTGTTGATTAGGTATCAATTCACTCTATTAAGAGTAGATATCGCTATATCAACAGTTTGCGGGAATTTTGGCTGCCAAGTATCATGAGAATTCTCCGAGCTTCAATGTGGTATAGTATGTTCTTCTCACGTCTTCTCCATGTTTTACCACTATGCCCTTTTCATTTTGCACGCCATGTAACTTGAGTTTCTTTGGACCAGTTGTGTTTTCTGCAATATGTTTAATACAAGACATTTTTAGCTGTTTTTTGGGTCTTGCGTAGTCTGGGACTTGGAGGTTGCAGAAAACTGTACTATTCACTCGCCAATTATAGGTTTCCTGAAAAACCTTTTTCTTAAGTGATGTGAGCCTTTACTGTTCTGAGTTTCAGTATTTGAAAATAAAAAATAAAAATAAAATTGAAAAATGAAGGAAGAGGGGAAGAAAATCATGTATACCTAAAAGGAGTGCATGATCCTTTGAAGATTGAACCTGAGCTGCGTAGGCTTATATGTTAAAGCATATGTTGCATTATTAGATACGTGAGAGTAATTCATCATGAAGTGTTATGTGTTACATTTGATCTCTTAAATAATTTTCAGTCTTATAAAATCTGTAGAAGACTTCTCATTTCTCTGTCCATATCTTTATTACTTCTTTGAACGCTAGTATTACCAATTTCATATGTTGTGTCACATTATTGAAGAGTATGTAGTCATTTCTCTTGAGCTCGTATATGCAGGGATTAAGCATGTTGTGAGTTGTTCACTATAATCATAATGATTCTGGGTTGAATAATTGCAGAAAAACTTTGTTGGGAGCATGGCTGGATATTCCTTAGTCTGTTATTTTTTACAGGTGGAATTCTCTCTCTCTCTCTCTCTGTGACAGTATGTGTGTTTGTATGCCTCGTCTCTATGTTTCTATTTCTATCTTTGACTAGAAATTAGGACAAAGGAAATTTGGCCAAACATTTACATTAGCTGATGAACTTGAGCTGAGTAAAGTTCTAGACATCTATGGTTGCAGAATTGTCCTTTTGATTTTGTGTCCAAACTTTACTCACCTCAGAACATTAGAGGAATTCCAACTAATCGTGGATCCCCTAGGATTTTCTTTAAGTAATGCTTATTTGAAACTTTGGGTCATGGATTCACAAGAGAAAAGGAAATGAAAAAGAAGATGTGACGGAAAATAATTTTCTTTGCACACTTCTCTTTTCCAGAATTTAATTTAGATTTAACTATATTTTTGTTATAATGGTATGGAAGAGTAAAGTTGTTCTAATGTACTAGATTGTAAAAACTTGAATCTCTTTTTTGGTCAAATGATTTTGTCTTAATAATAATTTCCAGGAAACAAAAGAGCAGTATAGAATCTCATGTCTAATCTGATTAATGAACGAAAATTTGTCTATTCTGTTTAGGGCGGTTAGCTTGAGCAATATATACCTCCGGTAATGTGTTTTCAAAGGTTGTTCTTCCAAAAGATCACTAAGAAATTTGTACATTTACAATTCTTGATTCCTGTTTTTGAGGTGTGCAGAAACTTCTCTTTTTCTCTCTTTCTTGGGTTTGAAGCTTTACTGATTCTTGTTCTTCACAAACATGTTTAATCATGTGGGTTTTGGCTAGATATATTACTTGGTCAGCATATATTACTTAGTTGTATTATTACATTATCATTTGTGAGATTGTTTAAAGCTGGTAAGATTTTTTCAGCCTTGTATATTTCAGATTTTGGTTGAGGCATCGCTGGAATATACTACGAGTGTTTATTTGGTTGATAGTAGGATTTTTCTGTCCCCTAGGTCTAGAACAACTCAAAGGCTTCTCTCCTCTAAACTATGCTAATATCAAGACATTTAATTTTTTAACATATGGAGAATGAACTTTACCATTTTCCTGCCTTGTTTTTTTACTCCTTTTGTTATTTCTCCTTTGCCTTTTGCATTGGAAAATATGGATTGTAGCAGTGTTTTGCAGTAATGGATTATATGCGGCGGTTCTTTGACTGCCGCAAAAGGCCTAGTGTCTTGTAGCGTTTCTAGTRTTCCTTCACAAAAATGAAGGCAGCAATAAACTGAATCAAAAAGTTTCCCCTGAGAATTCAAGCTGCAACTTTGCCTGACACCTGGCATTGCTTTAATTTTCTAACTGGTTTGTCTCTCTCCCTTAAATGTCTCATCAATCCTGAGTGTTTAGCATTGAGTTCTTCTCTTTTCTCCCCTTTCGGAAATTAGTTTACTTCCCTGCTACTGTCTAGGGTTTTTCTGGCACAGARTGTTTTCTTTATTAAAATAATTCCCGGTTGCGAGAGTGTGAGCAGAGAGTTGGAAAGTTGAGAGCTTGGACTTCTCAATCTGTTTCTAAGTGGCTGCTTAATTTATTAGTCACACTGTCTTTCTTTCTTGCAATGCATGGAAATGTCTTGTTTGCTTTGACTAGTGTTTAACCTAGTTATTAATGCTTCTTTTTCTTATGTCGTGCTCTGCTAAATGTCTGTTTCAGCTCTATTCTTTGGTGAAATTGGAGTTTATAGTTAGCTTAATGTCCTTTCAGCACAAATAATAGGAGGCTTGCACCTTTTGTTGGACCAAACTCTGGTAAGATCATTGATGGACCTGGTTATGGCACGCTTATAATTGGTGGTTTTTTGTCAAGTTGTTTTGGTTATGTAGTTATAAAAGGAATGGGTTCTAATAATTGCCATACTTATAGTTATTATTTGTTGTTGTTTCAGAGTAGGGTTAAGATGCATCTATTAGAATGGTTCTTGTGTTGGTTCTTTTCTTTTCACAGGATTGTGAATGTTATTAATTTGGTAGCTCTTCACCCAGAGCATTAGATTTCTGTTGTCTTGCTCTGTAGTTGGACATAGATTCACCACTTTTCGGAGCACGATGCTGAATTGAAATTAATGCTGCCTAMTTTAGTCAAGAAGTCTTTGCTTCCGTAAGAAGTAAGAAGTTAATTTTTTATYCATCATTTCCTTTTTCAGTAACTTATACTTCACATAGTTGTTGATATACTAGAGCTTTATGTAGTTATACTTTTTGGGGATTCTTATTAATTTTTACAAGTAGCATTCATTGAAGTTTCATTTTGTGACTGTACTTCACATGTAAACTTATGATTCTGTTGAACGTTTTCTTGCTGGAAATTTAGAGGATGAAGATCACATTTTAAAGTTTCCTTTAATTAATACACAGAAAAAAATACCTCCTGATCTAGAAGGCATGTCTATCTCTTAAGTGTCTTAAGTGTGGCAGAATGGGAATCCCTGCTCTTAGACATAGAAGACTTCCATCAAAACTGGTCTCAAAGTTGCGATTGCTTTCTTGGAAAGTGATTATGTTTAGCTGTGATTTTGCTATTTAAAAACCCACATCCAGTCAACGCTTATAATCCGTGTCGTGGCAGGTGTAGCAGTAAAATGGTGGCTGGCATGATATGAGTCCTACTTGTTTGACACATGTAAAATATGTTAGAAGGGAGAGCTTCTCTGACACTTACGAGTATGAGTAACATCTGGGGTGTGCATACATACATGCATGTATTGTGTGCAAGTGTGGTCCAAAAAAATGACAAGTCCATCTRTGAGTTTTTAGGRTGTGGCTTGGGAATTAATTAGCTGTCTTCAATTTATATAGTCATTATAGCCTTTACATTCAAGAACCTAACTATTATTACTGTTAATATTGTTTGTAATGTCCTGTATATGATTCTCTCTCCTCGTTCCAAAGGGAAGATAGTCGAGGAGGAAAACTTCTTTTCTTGAAAGTGAAGATGGAGTCCAGAAACCCTAAAAGGGTGAAGAAAGGTGAAGGTGAAACCTCCGAAGCATCTGGTTAGTTTAATTTTCTTATTGGTTAGCTGAAGAGATGCATCTGATTAGTTCAAGTTTTTTTATTGGTTAGTGGAAGAGAAGAAGTAGTGGAAGAGAGGAAGTAACAGAATGTGTAGAGTGATTGATCAATGTGTGTAGGGGTGTATTCGGTTTTTTCTTGGGAAATAATTAATTTAATATTGTGGGGTTTTGCTGGGGAAGTAATTTATTTAATATTGTGGTTGATACGGGGAAGTAATTAATGTAATAATGTGATCGATGAAAGTGTTTAGGGTTTCTTGATTTTTGTTGGGGAAGTATAATTTAATAGTTTGATTGATCAAGGATTTGAGGAAGGAGCTTAGGGAGTCGATGTTGAAACAGAAATATATTCACAATATAGATTGGCACTTACAATTGTACTAGTTATACATGCTAATGTCTATGTTTTCCAAAAATTGTATCCATGCAGTTGAACTCATTAAATTCTCTTATGGAGAACTAGCTAGTGCCACAAATAATTTTAGGAGTGACATTATTGGAGAAGGGGGCTTCGGGATTGTATATAGAGGGACAATATGGAGAACTGGTCAGGTAATCTTCTACATTGACTTAGCATTATTTAAAATTTAAAATTTGAGATACTACCTATATGACGACTTTTATAGGTCGTTGCTATTAAAAAGATGAATTCTTTTGCTGGAGTTCAAGAGGAACGACAGTTTTTTACGGAGGTTCATGTGCATGATATTTTGAAGCATCATCCTAACATTGCCGATTTAGTTGGTATCTGTTCTGATGGGAAAGAGAAATTGCTTGTTTATGAACATCTCCCCTCAGGATCTCTGGACTATCACCTTTTTGGTAAGCGGTGAATGCTAACTTTATTCGTTCTATGTATCCTTTTGGCATTGCAGGCATGCCTTCATCTATTATAGTATAAGATCTTACACTTCAAAGCACATGTTGCAGAACGTGAAACTCATATCCAGCCGCTGAATTGGGACCAAAGGATGATGATAGCAGCTGGTGTAGCCAGCGGATTGGGCCATGTTCACGGCAAAGGTGTAATCCACAAGGACATAAAACCATCCAATATATTATTGGGTGATGAGTTTCAACCAAAACTCAGTGATTTTGGACTTGCACAAGTTGAAGAGGGTGGGACTCATGATCCCAATAGGGTTATGGGAACGGCTGGATATTGTGCCCCCGAATGCTTTGAGACTGAAAATCTAACAACCGCATCTGATGTTTATTCTTTTGGGATCGTCTTGCTGGAACTACTCACTGGACGCAAAGCATCGGATCCGCTTGGTGATCAGAAAAACCTTATGCAATGGGTAAGTCCGAAGTGCTAATCATGTCATAAGTGGTAATCATTCCTTATAATCCTTCTTTACCTTGTTATCGATAGATTTCTTTGTCTTGCTTTATTTTATCCTTTTAGAGACATTTTAATTAGTGTCTTTATGTTTGTGGGCTCGAAGACACGCACTATTTTGTTACGTGGGGGGATAATGCAAGTAGCAGATCCACAATTAAACAGTCAGTTCTCCGACAGTGCATTCTGCGGTGCTGTAAAGCTGGCAGTACTTTGTGGCAGTGGAGATGCCAATTCCCGTCCCAAAATGGAAGTTGTACAAACTCATATCGACACCTTGAGAAACCCTCCTTTGAGTTGCAGCCGATTCGACTGGAGATAGAGGGGGAAGAGGGTCGTGGYGGGTCTAAGGGATGAAATGAAACATTGAAGAACGGTTGCACAAACCATGTTGTGGGCAGAAACTTGATCATGGAAGATGATATGCTTTGGCCAGCACTATTTTCCTGAATTTTAATTCAATTAGTATTGCATCAAGCTCCTACCTCATTCTCCACATACGAATACCTATTCAATTGTTCCTTGAACTCAAACCTCTACAAAATGTCTAATTACTCATAAGTTGTTAAGTGAGTCAGACGGTKCTCGGTCTAAGATCATGAAGAAAAACAAGTTTCCAGGTGCAGTTCCTCTTGTATAGGTCTAAAGATATGGTGCTTCCTTCCTATCTTCTTAGAATGTATGCATAGGTCCAAAGATTTGGAAAATATTTGGTGCCTTTTCCAGCGATGCGAAATCATGTAAGGATGGTTAAAGGGCCATAACCCTCAAATGTTTGGGGTATCTTGAGTTGACCAGTTGAGAGACGAAATAATAATTGAGATAAGATGGGCACACAGAAGAGCATGACTTCTATATGATCATCAGCCATCCCAATGTGCTCCTGTCTCCCTATGTCAAGTCACAATGAGCTTGTAGATCAGCTCAGTTTGAACGCCAAGTGTTGCCCAAGCTGACTGGGCTTCAGTTGGCCATCCAACAACMGTTACAAACYTCAGTGATTATGCCAAAGGCATCTGTTCCAGCTCTCGAGCCCTGCRTAMCGACCCCCCATTTCTTCAGGGGTAGTCTTCYTGCACCGGAASAGTCAGTCTTTATCATTGGCAGTAATGASTCTTAATAAAACGTAATTAAAGGTGCCATGCTTCTCTAGATGCTTGTGAGTACTGGATGCGTGAGTCTCCACTCTTTGAGATATGTTTGTAAGTTGGCAATGATTTTGAATAGTGTAATGAGAAAGTGGGACATSTTATTTGAATTTTTTTTAATAATTTAAAAAATATGATCYAATTTAACGTTCATACGAMTTATAAAGTTGCTTATATGGATTATAGAGTTAGTAATTTTACCAAATATTTTAATATTTAGCARAGTATAATTTTGAAATSTATTGRAAAGAAGAGTCTCTACMAGACATTRGTGGAAGAGTCTTTTCAATTAAGAAAGYAAAAAAGATRGAAATAAAYATGATCGTATAAAATGAAATGAATGAGACTTACCGTTATTTGATTCAACTCATCTCTTATGTACCAATCCATAAATCAAAGATACATAAATTAGGTAATTAGGYCCAAACGTCCCATGAGAAGTAAAGAATTGAACAAATATGAATCAAAAGAATAACATGGAATCGAGGAAACTAGTAGGTTCATWTATGATATTGTTGAAGTGGTGASTTACTGACTTGCAATGTGGCCAATGAAAGCATATTAAGCTGCCTCAGCAGACAAGATCTCAAGTTCAGCCCACCAGAGAGGAGATAGTCTTGGAATGGCTGATTCTGGTGATATGTCGAGGACAGCCCTGAGCTTTGAAGTTATTTCCTTCATAGTTGGTCTCTTCCTTGCATCTGGGTGGATGCATTCTTGAATAACCTCACAGACGATGTCCAACTCATTGTCCTTGAAAGACTTCAGTAATGGATCAATGAGGTAGCTGATGCTTCTCTTATCGTTCAGGTACTCCGCAGCCTGACAAGTCAATATTGCAAAAGAACCAATCCATAATACTGAAGGCATCAAATTTAGTATTTCACAGTAAATAAAATTAAAAGTATCTGACAGAAAATTACCCAGTTTAAGAGGGGTCCTTGTTCTTCTGAGTAGGGAAGCTTCCCGGAGATCAGTTCGAGCAACAATAATCCAAAACTATAGACATTTGTTTCAGGAGCTTCAGGTGGTGGTAGCTCAGAATGGTCTGTGTCACTTTCATCAGAGATTGTCGACTTAGGCAGGCATTCTGCCCAGAAGCCAATTTCTGCAATCTGAGAAAGCAGCAGKCTCATACAAGTAAATTAGTTTGAATAATAAAAAGGTGTCAATGCACAGAATTTATTCTAGCACACATCAAGCAATCGACCATGACATGCAAAAAGAAACAGCAGCGTACTTTAGCAGCATAATCATCAGTCAAGTATATGGATTTAGAAGTCAAATTGGAATGTGCCACTGGAGGATTCAGATCATGCATGTGTTGAAGGCAGTAAGCTGTTCCCATGATAATCCTCATCCTAGAACTCCAGTCAAGATGTTCAACCTCTTTAACTGAAAGAAAAAGCAACGGGGACATGATTTTGCATCTCAACATAAACGGATCCATTAAAGTTTTCCAATGTAAAATATACCAACAATATATTTACCATGCAGATGTTCCGAAAGAGTACCATTTGGAGCATACTCAAACACCATCATCCTAACAAAAGGTTCATCCTCTTCACAATACCCAATGAGGTTAACAAAATTCTTGTGGTTCACTCGCGACGTTGTATCAATCTAAGAGTGCACCAAAGGTAATGTTGTATAAGTTCTGGACTTCAATTGATGAAGAATATCATTTAGGAGGAAAATATAATCATTAATGATAACTAACCTTCTTCCTGAAGATCAGTTCTGCACGTTTTGACCAGTCTTTCATAGAAGCAACAGTGGTTGAAATAACAGCAATCTCGACGCCACTTGATAGAGTTCCCTTATAAATGATGACTTCATCATGCGCCTCAATAATATTGCTAAAATCCTCACATGCTGTCTCTAGCTCGGTTCTGTTCAACTTAGGCACTCCTGTATCTTGTAGGCATTAAATTTCAGGWGATATCATCTTTACAGCATTCCATATGACCACGAAAAATAGGAAATAAAATGGATATGCTTCAGCTCTTTTGTCAACCATATTATAAAAATCATTGAAGAAATTCAAAAAGTGAACTCCACAAGAAGAATGCTGAGAGATCATGCTAGATATCAGATTAAAACAGCAATTGCATAAAGGAATAAAGAAAGAATTCTATTTCAGATGATAGAAAATAATTTACAGTTCATAACCATTTCTTCCATGTAATCCTTCTATCATCAAGAAGATATGCCTCTCTTTATTCCCTGTTCTAAGAAAATGGACTAATTTATCGGCTTAAATGTTCAATCCATAGAAATGTGCATTACCATTTCAGTTAATGAGATTTGGCTTGAYCTATATTTACTAGAACCACCTTCTCGTGTCTCATTATCATAAAAGTTCCTCTGCCAAATGTTTTTCATGGTCTTTTATTACTRATCTCCAACAYAGAATCAAGGGCTTCGTTATTAATTGAAATATTGCATATCCTGGAGAGATGTGAATTAAGATGGCAGATCCAAGTAGTCAAAGTCAAGGAGGTTCTTTGTATGAAGGGAAGAATTGATGGAAGAGTAACATATCATAAGCACTAAGCTAATATGTAACCGAAATTGCTTCTTTCCAACTTTTCTAGTTTAGGAATTGATTATCATTTCTCCTCTGTGCCTGCCACTTGTCAGTTTGCAAGTCCTGCTGCTTTATAAGCAACTTTTCAGAGCTATCACAACCAACGAAATACAACACAAAACAAAATTAAGCACTTCCGGAGCATCTTCAACGTGTATTTAGCAATTGCTTAGCAGGTGTTGGTAAAACAGGAGCAAATCTGAAGGGAWTGATGAGAGAACAGCAATGGACACATGATGATAATACAGTTATGCTCAGGCCGAGGTGAGGTTATTTTACATTCAATGAGTTTCAAGATAACATGAAAATTTACCTGTCACAAATGCTCTTTGCAACTGTCCACTCAGTCCAGTCTTCCAAGGGCCTATGGTTCTTGCTGCTCTGCTTCTGCAGATGAAGACCACCATAGCAGCAAAAAATATCAAGAAACAATCACCTGAAATTCCAGCTATATACTTCCAAATATGACCAGAGTTTCCTGCAGCAGGAGCTTCTGGTTGCCCAACAGCAGCAGAACTCTGTCCAGGAGAGCTGAATGCATTATGAGAGGAAGGCCGCACAGGTATAGGTGTAGGTGCAACAGGAGGAGGAAACGAATTCTTCTGGCTTGGTACAGCAGGAAATGAGCCACTACTCCTAGTGCTTGGTTGATAAATGAGATCTAAAGGGGCTCTATCATTAGCAGGAACAGCCTGGAGGTTGCTGGACTGCTCAGCCAACTTACGGCGTGAAACTTCAATTATGTTAGATTGAATAATATGTGGCACGGTTGAACCTATTAAATACAAAATCAATATTATTTCCCAGAAGCTTGAACCTCTTAGTTCAATTGAGAAAAGGCCAAGAAATTCAGTTTACTCACTAGGTACATTGACGTAGGAATCACTGCTATCAGCCCGTCCTATTCTGGAACATCATAGAAAATAGTTTATTTCCGTCAATCAAAAGACAGTGAATGAAATTTCTGATATACTAGCTTACACAGATGATTATAAGTATTTGGTTACTTACATAGGCAACACATTAAAATAGTGAGTAATTGTTCCCCTGATTGGAGTGAAAATGGAATCTGTTTTCCTAAAGGGCTTAACACTGTTCTGCTGCCATTCACTGCCCAGAAAAACACATTAAATCACCAAAGAGAACTGGTTAATTCAGATATGAATTAAATATGCCTCCTGTTCAACATTCCTTTGTACACTTTCTCCACTGTCGTGAATTAGGACATGGATTCTCTGCAACAGAAATGTTTTTTCTGTCAAAAATACAAATTATCAAAATAATGAAGTCCCATTCCATTATCGTTTGTTCAGTTTTTTGGTCTAACTGATGTAAACTAATTRTCTCCTGCCTTTATTGCTATTGTCTTTTGGATCAGAGGGTGCGTATGGGGAGAATGCAGGTAATTGAATCTTAAAACCATTCTAGGAACTTGATGTTTCATAGCGAACTTACGGTCCAGCTCCACTAATCTCATGTTGGAGGACTACTTCTTCAGTCACAAAAATGTGAGCTAAAAGTAACATAGCACTTTTAAATAGATGAATCCCCAGAGGTTGGTGCAAAGAGCTGGATGTAACGCGCTACTATAAAATCATCAGGAAACAATGTGACAATTGCGTGTAGCACCAAATCACAAATATCTTACCATTGCACCACTTTTCTATTTAAGCAAGCAATTTCTGCAGCAATAGGAGGTGTAAGGTTGGTATCAAACTGCACTTCAGTGAGCAGATCCAGATTTCCAATCTCCAGAGGAATGCTGCCTTCAAATTTGTTGTTGCCAAGTAATCTGAAGATGATATACAAATTGAACTAGTTATACTGGRAGTTCAAGTCTTCAACATAGCAAATAACTGATGTTTCATAATGTATGGTCTCACAATCGTTTTAGCAAYAGCAGCCCTCCTATTTCAGCTGGAATGGTCCCATACAATTCATTATCCCTCAAGTCCAATACTTCTAGGACTGCAAGCTGTCCAAACTGCTTCGGGATGACCCCAGAAAAATGGTTCTTGGAGAGTATGCTGATGACATAGTTTGTAAATGTCAAAGAAAATTCATAAAATTTACAGAATAAGAGAAGTTTAAAGATAAGCCATATGTACTATAATCTAGAAGTTACAAATTTTGGGAATTACAAATGTACCCAAACACGTAATACAACATCCAAGAAATCAACTAGTAAACAAAAAAGGTGAGTTCATTACTATTCTGGAAAAACCATGGAAATCTATATGGTATGTGGCATTTTCCTCTTCAAGATTGCAGTATKACTTTGTAGTTTAAGCAGTTATACAAAATATTTGGATGAGATGAAACAGAGGGTGCATTCACTTAGATAGTAGTATATGATACCATGTCTTTGGCTAACTCTTTAATCTCTCTCTATCTCTCATCTGGCAGTCCAGGGGTCATTTTATCTGCTCTTATTCCAAGTTATGTAACCTATTTAATCTTGGGCGTATTGTCTTAAACGAAATGAAGGATTGTTATGTCAAATTCGATAGCTGTGCCTGACAGCAGAAGTGGTAGTTACAATGGTAGTGGAAGGGCAAAATACCGACAGCGGCAGTGATAAACAATGGCTGGTCTGTTAAGTCGATTGCTTAAAGGTTCTTTCAGTGCTAGTCATGCATCCTGCAGCTTTAAGTACCCTAGAAGAATTTAACAAYTTTGAAGATTTCTTGATGCTCTTGCCCAAGGACATAGGTAGACAATATGAAGCTACCGACCTATGACTTTCAGCTAACATAAACATTACCAGTTATATTCTCCGGCCACATAGGCTTGAGTTTCAAGATAAGTATTTGTTGAATTTCATGACTTGATTTATTTACAAAAAGAACCTATAAAAATTTATGGAAAAGTCATTGAGGAGCATCTACTACTGAGAAAGCATAGGTTATAGCCAAAGGAGTAAGAACAATAAAAAGCTTCAGGAATTTCTACCTAAGGGGGCCAGAACCATGTTATACGGCACAAAGTACAGAGAGAAAGAAATCTTACAGAGTTTTTAAATGAGAGAGCTCTCCAAGTTCTGGTGCCAGTGTTCCTTCGAGGGAGCATCCATGGAGATCCCTATATGAAGAAACAATCATGAAAACATATATGAGCATGTACTTTAGTTTAAAAGGAAAAAGGAAAAAGAAGSGAAAAAAATGAAGGACTGCATGCAGWTGTGTATATGAAAACTTCCTTCAGGTRTGGGCTTTTTACGTTTTATTACTTGAGCAGATATTTCCACAAAATAAAACAGGATTTTGACTGGAGGTCTAATGTTGATAAAGACTCATGTAAAACATAACAGGGACTTACATAATTTGCACTTTGTCATCTACACATTGAACACCTGACCACRGGCAATGATCAGACTCATGAGGATCCCAATTTACAAGAGCACCAAATGGATCAGAAGTTACTCTAGTCCGAAAATTCAACAATGCCAGTCCTGTATTTTCATCAGAATTGCATTCAGAAGGGGCCAAGACTTCGACTTTTTTTAGTACAACCCAAAAGGAAATGCCTCAACTCCAGGACTTGAGAATTACCTTCAGAATTAAGGGAAGAATGACCGTGAATCCCAAAAACAAGAATCAAAAGTGCGATAGATGTTAACTGAACTCCATATGTGGTCCATTTACACCCCATGTCTTGCCAAACCATATGATGTGGTGGTAAAGGCAGTTATGATGTCTGCAAACTGCCAGAACTCTATACAGAATGTACAAAATATCGCCAGCTTTCTTGTACTAAATGACCCTCCGAGCAGTATAATCGCTCGGACACCAAAGCGAAAGCACTGAAATTATACTACAACAACAGCTAATAGGAAACAACAAAGGAAAATGTACAGAAAATCACTGCCGGATACAAACTACAAAACTGAGAAAATGAAACATACTGCCCCTCTTGAACCTATTTACGGTATTGGGGTCTCTCATTTTCAATATATCTAAATATAGGCTATCAAACTTCCGTTTTTGCAAACAATAGCATAAATCCCTTCAAGGAATTATCTCCAAGATTCTGTTTATAGGCCAAAAAGAACAAAAAATCAACAATCTTGATCATCCAACATAGACAAAGTGTACCAAAGGGAGAGCATATTGGGGGGAGGGGAATCCTAGAAGGAAAAGATGATCAGAGAATAACCATACGATGAAGCAATGTGCCTGAAAAGCAAAACTAAGTTAAAAAAAAAAAAATAGAAAACTTACCAAAAAGGATGGACAAAAAGGGCAGTCAATGTGATAATGTAATAAAATGCTCTGTTTGCTGTCTGTATAACAAATCTTGGAATTTGATTCAAAGAATTTGCAGCAATGAAACAATTTTGAAACCGAAGAGCTGGCTGGAAATGATGATAGATATGCTAGAATCATTGAGCGCTCAAAAGACAGCTAAAGAAAAAAAATTAAAAATTAATATACATATTATTAAAGAATCTTTTTTGAATTTTTTTTCTTGACTGCCCTTTTCAGGATGATCTCAGAGGAGGAGCATCTCTTCTTCGATCATCTTCTCTGAAAGAGGGAGGAAGAGAGGGGGGAAAAAAAAAAAAAAAACACTTTCTCTCTCTTATTTTCTCTCTCTAGAAAGTTGTTTGATCACTCATTTTCCCTCTGACACCCCCGCACGACAGCCACCAACCSTCTCCCCTCTGCTCTCTTCCTATAATCTTTCCTTATTTTTTCATTCCACGGGAGTCACTCTATTTCTTTACCCAAAAAATATAAATAAATAACCTATTTATCTATTTTCTTTATTTTTTTGGGAAATCTCTTCAAAAATGAATTTTATTATTTTTATCCAAAAATTGGCATTAATGATATGAAACATTAATAATTAATCTGTTATGATAWAAAGTATACTACAGAGATATAAATAAATAAAAAACCTTGAAATTTAATTCAAATTTTGAATATTAATCCTTATTTTAACATAATTAACTTAAAAAACTCAACTTAATACCTGATTACATGAAAACTCCTTATTATGCGCGTTCTTTCCTCAGCTCTTGAAATGACAAAAATCTATTAGTTTAGTATTAGCAAAATCAAAGCAGCAGCAACTGTTATGAAGAAGAGGATGAAAGTATTACTTACAAAGAGTCACTAATTAAAAGCCTATAATGTACCTCTTTTTTTTAAATAGAAAATAAAATTTTGTAAATTTTATTTTCTATTATTTTATTTTTCTACGATATTAAATTTTAAAATATTTATTTACCGATAAATACATTTAATTAAGTATGATTATGACGTTCTAAATGCAACGTGAGCTATATCACATCCATGAACAATTTAATAGGAACTTCGTCGGACTGCAATGGGGCCCAATCTCATCGCCTACCATAACTTCATTATCCGCCAGCTATTGGACCTGACCACATGAAGAAGATGCCACTTATAGTCTCGATCTCATCAGTCTCCTACGAGTCCGGAGACACTGTACCGCAACCATTAATTAATGGTACGGCTAGAAGGCCACCAAACTTCTATTCTTGATTAGGCTACCCATAAATACATATATACTTTCCGATTTTTTAAATATATCATGGTAATCTTTTTTAAATATATCAAATTTTACATATTAATACATCACTAAGTGTAATTTTTATTTTATATTTATTTAATTTTTAAATTAATGCTATCCAATTTGCACCGTCAACATTTTCTTGCTCATTTTATTTTTTTCATATGTAATTAGTCACTTAATTAAAAAATTATAATATAAATCGAACATTTAAATCTAAAGTACATTCATAAAAGGTATGCTAAAAAGGACACAAATCATTTATCATTGTACCTCATCATGTGTTAAGAAAGTTCGGTTTTGAATTGATTTGACCTATTATTCAAAAGAAATTAAAAAGAAAAAGAAATTGACTTGACCTAACTAATTTATGTGGAAGTGAGGCATGGGCCCCTGGCATAGAGTCAAAAAGTGGATGCAGAATATTATAATAAAAATAATTGTTAAATGCAACATATCATGCAGATTTTGTACTAAAAAATTACTATTTTTGATAAATTTAAACAAAATTAATAAAAATAAAAGGATAGAATACAAGATTAAAATGGAAAATCTAACTTCCTCTTTTGGGTATATTTGCTTTGATTCGGTGGTGAAGTAGGAGAGAATTGGCCTTTTTTATTTAGACAGGGGTAAAACTGGAAAATGGTTAAAAATTACTGCTACATTTAATAATTCGATTTTTCTTTTTTGGAACAAATAAATTTGCATGCTTTATATCCTTATTACTCTTGCCATTCTATCTCTCTCACTCTCTCTCTCTCTCTATATATATATATATAAAAAATAAGAACAAAGACTCTGGTCTTCTCCAGCAGTCAATCGCCAGTGTAAAGCGAGTCAGGTGAGGAAAGTTGAACCTGAGATCTGTTTTTGATTTCTCATCATCCCTTTATATCCAGATTTCATGGCCCTTCGAAGGTGTTATATTTTGCGGTGTTTATATGCATGTAAACCGGTGCCGTTTCTGTCCCATTGCAGGCGTATAGTGTCACCTCCCGACTCTGTTTTTTATAATCTCTGAAAGGCCTTTAGGGGCTGATTCGTTTTCAAATTCAATTTGGGTTTTTCAAGAATGGATAATTCTGGGAAGAAGGTATTGCTGACTTCCAGCGGCGATGACATTTCTGTTAACATAGCCCGCCATCTAGCCCAGCGAGGTTGCCGGTAAGATTACTTTTCGGTTCACTTTCAATCTGCCTTCATCTTCTTTATGTGTATGAGTGCACTTACGTAGAAAAGTTATTGTCTTTCGATTTTGGGTTGGGGGGGGTTGTTTGATTAGGTTGGTTTTGATGGGGAACGAAAGCCAACTGAGAGGTTTCGCCGAAAAGATTAGGAGTTCTCTCAAGGGCGCCGTCACGGTGGAGGTGGTGGGACTGGACATAGAAGAAGAGCGGGAGGCAGTTTTCGATGAGTCGGTGGGCAAGGCCTGGAGCATTCTGGGAAGTTTGGATGCTTTAGTCCATTGTTATTCTTATGAAGGTAAAAATCACTTCTTGTGAGTTGTGACTGTCGACTTGTCTGCCTCTCATTCTTTATTTATTAATTCTCGGCTGACCTACTACAATGGCCGGCTGGGTCAACTTCAATTCCTTTGCGAAGGCCAAAAATATTCCTTAAACAATGAGTCTTTTGTAATATAATATGGCTTGGGTTGCACAGAGACCAAAAGATTCTGAATTTGGAGCAACTGAGCTCTCTTCCTCTCTCTGGCTAGTATAATGGTACATGTTTTGACTTTGTTACTACTATTCCTCTTTGCTTGATGAACATGCAACTAGATAATTGAACTTACTATTCTAGTCTCTATATCAGTGGCGATACAGAGTTACGAGGAGAATTTGATGCTTATATACTTCCGAGTTTTACTACCTATGAAATCATTGTTCTACAGGATTTATTGATTATCAAATACTACTAGTATCGGATTTTGATAAAATTAAGAAACATGACAAGATGTGTTCCATATTAAATTCAGTTGTGTTTTAAATAGTGCAGAACTAAGTTGACCTTTGATCTACGCAGTAGTTAAAATACTTTTGATCTTTGTAGTTCTTTAAGACCACAACTTGCCACCTTCTTCCCCTACCCCTCCAAATAAATCAGAGAAAATGTGAATAATCCACTCAATGTCTTGCTAGGTGGAAATTTAAAGAGTCTCTATAGTAACTTCATATCATCTGTTTTGACATTTGGGCTTTAGATTTGCATGGTAGAGATAGAAACTATTTGTCTCTTTTTTTATTTATTGATTAGATCAAACTCCTGCCATATGTTGATGAGTAATACTTGTAGGAGGCATCTTGTTCTTGTTCTTGTTCTTGTTCTTGTTCTTTCCTAATTGTGAAAAGATCTTTTGGATCTGCTTTGTTTGATTGTTCAAGCTCCTTTTAATGTCTTCTAGTGCTAGTACAAATAACAAACTGGATTAGTCCATCAGGACGATTGCAAGAAGTGGAACAATGAGATTAAACAACAAAGAAAGTACCATATGAACAATTAGGCTATACTGTATTCCTTGAAATGGGTGTCCAACCTAGAGGAACTATCTAGGATATATTTTCAAAGCGTGAGGGTGTTTTTTCCCCTGGAGAACTTAATAAGATGAGAATCAATTTATGGATATACTAAAAATAAAAGGGAGATGGGGGTAATGACTTCTCTGCAAATATCAAGCAAGCTGCACCAAAAAAAAGGAAAAGATTTTTGCTGTAGGGCTTTAGTTCTAAGATGGTGATTTTTTATAAATAGGCAACTTTATGTACATTTTATGCTGTTGGCTTGTGGAAAAAGGGTTTGAGTAAGTTGATCATATCTTAATGAGTAAATGAAACAGGGAAGATGCAAAATCCTCTGGAGTTGCCTGAAGGAGAATTTAAAAAGATAGTGAAAATCAATTTCATGGCTGCATGGTATTTACTGAAATCTGTTGGCAAACGTATGCGGGATCATAAATCTGGAGGTTCTATTGTATTTTTGACCTCCGTAATTGGAGCTGAGAGAGGGTTATATCCAGGAGCTGCTGCATATGGTTCCAGTTTGGCTGGAGTTCAGCAGCTTGTGAGGGTAAGCTAATTGTCTCAATTCTTCTCCATTTTCTGAAGGTGTATAATGCTTGAGAGAAATGTTGATTAGGTTTTAAGATGTTAAAACATAAATATGCTGAAAGTGTAGAAGCAGCTTGAAATCTGTTTAGCGCATCGCGATGGATCTTTTGAATGTTCTGGCTATCGATACTTTTAGCATAGYAATTGCAAAACCGGAAGTGAAGGAGGAGATCATCTAGGCTCGTACATTCTAATGTTGTGAGTTGAATGTTGATTTAGTTTGCCTCATTATCATTCTCAGGCTTCTGCACTGGAGATTGGGAAGTACCAAATCAGGGTTAATTCCATTACGCGAGGTCTGCACCTTCATGATGAGTATCCCATGTCAGTGGGGAAGGAGAAGGCGGAGAAGCTAGTCAAGGAAGCAGCCCCCTTGAATAGATGGCTCGATGTTGAAAATGATCTAGCTTCCACCGTCATATACCTAATTAGTGATGGCTCACGCTACATGACCGGGACCACCATTTACGTCGATGGCGCCCAGTCTCTGGTAAGGCCTCGCATGAGATCTTACATGTAATCACCTTATCAGTTGAGGTATTGGATTGTTAGCCATTCACATTTCAAATAGTGAATGATAGATGAATGGTTTTCTTTAAATCCCAGTTGTATTTGATCGCCAAAAGGTTCGAAAATTAGCAGCCGATTTCATTAAATTCTGAACTTGTAGCACAGGATGCTKTACGTTTCATTGGTGGATGTTTTATTGAAAATGTTAAAGATGTTATCAACCAATCAGACAGTGTATCTTGTATATACCAAATCGAATCCTAATCACATCCATGAACTTGAGAAACAAGAGCAGTACCTTAAAAAGGCTATATTCTATGTTGCATATTCTTAACTATATCTATACACCTTGTTCTGCTATGATTGGTCTAGCAGTAGCTAGAAAAGCTCWAAAAAAGTCAGTAGTTTTCTTGGCAGATYCCTTAATTTAATTGTTATATAATGTCATTTAGTGTCAATGAAATGACAAAAATGTTGTAAGAACAGAAGGATGTTTCCTAAGAAATGTCTGAACTGTAATATATGTCATCCTATTATAGAAATCTCCTCAATTCTTGTGGAAAAGAATTAGGGTAAGTAAAAGTCCCTCTCAAACCTTCTTTATGTATACATTTTAATTTTTTTTAGTGGCTGCAGGTTGTAAAATTCTCCATTGGTGGAAAACCTAACTAGTCAATGCTTTTTGATAGTGTATATATAGTCTTTCTGTTTTTTGACCTTTCAAACTAGAAGAGAATCATTGAATTTTCTTCTTGTGTGTTAAAAAAAAAAAGAAAAAGAAAAAAGAAAAAAGAAACATCTGAATAGGTTTATGGGGTCCGATCATTGGCCTTTTTGTCCTTAAACTCTACAAATATTGTTTCCATTCACTAACTCTTTTTAGAGTCCAAAGATGATCTTGGAGCCAATTTATAAATTCAAAAGGGCAAAGATAGTAATATCAATATAAAGATTTCTTGTTTTTACTCAATAAAAAGTAGTCTTAATCCAATTACTTGAGCCAATTAAAATCAAAATGAGGTTCTCTTTTCGACTTCTCATTATAGTGTCACATTAAAATATTAATTCTAAATTATTTCATTCATTCAATAACAATTTAAATTTATGTCAAAAACGTTATAAGAATAGAATTTTATGATTATAGTTCAAGTTGAATTTAGATTAATTTCAACGATAAAATTAGACCTTCCTTTAAATTAGAATTAGACTTTACTTACCAACCTGGGATTTCTACATCATTTCACAAGATATATATTATTTACGACAAAGTTCAACCTTTAGAAGAGACATAGCTCAGCTTGTGAGAAGAATAGTCATAAGCTTAAAAACTTTCCAGTGCACGTGGTCGTCAGTCCTCTCTTCCACGTTTCCTTTGMGTCCAAACCATTTTCTCTGTCTCATAGAACTTGGGCTTCTGTCAAATCACCACGAAAGGAGTCGGTGTGTGTATTCTACTATGACTTTCGTCAAATCAACCTTCTTGTATTAGCACACAATCGGTGATAAATTTTGAAAGAATCTATTTGTTCGAGAATATTTACTTTTCACCTCTTTTTTTTTTTTTTTAATAAGATCATGAACAGTAGTTTTCATTCCAAGATTTGGATTATAATTCACTGTAAATCCAGTCCAAGATCAGTGAATTGGATTATTATTAGAAAACTGATCCAATGAGATCATGAACGGTAGTCTTCACCCCTCGATCTTGTCCCTGTTGGTGACATTAGGGTTATGACTTGTTCTGTTTACTGTTCAGCAATGCTCGCTCTTCACACTGACCCCGGCGTCCCAACCTTATTGAGTCTGTTTTCTAACTATCGGAGATCAAACAAAAAAGATAAGAAAGGGTTGACAAATCGTTATTCTTTGGCCATTTAGGATTTCCTACATCCTGTGTGGCAGTAGATGTATTGATATGCATGCATGGCTGCTAGGGAGCAATCCAGGAAGCATCCGGCAGCTTGCTAATGAAAGTGAAACGCAATAATTGAAAAGAAATTTACTTGAAGTGAAGGTGGTTTGAACAGTGTGATGTATGCATCTTCTCCTTTCGGTATGCAAGGAGAATAGAGCAGCTGCCTCTGAGATCCAAAATCGAAGATTAGTGAAGACATTCTCATAATTAACTAGGCTCGAAGCACTCGCAATTCACAAACTTTTCTGAGCTTCTCCTGATCCATTTATTCACTCAATCTAGAGGGCAGAGGGCACTCAAAATTCTTTCTTTATCGCGATTTTTATATTGTATACTTCCTGGAAATCCTTAGATGGGTGGTCAAACACGACTTTTGTTCCAGTTTTCTAATCTTCAAGAAGCACTTTTATCTATCAGAATTTTGCCCCATAAAATGCAACGAGCCTATGAATTGAAAAAGAAATAATACCCTTTGTAGCCATGAACACCCCAAGTTAATGAGTACATGGAGTGTGTTAATTTGGAGAAATGGACTCCGAAATGAGCTTCATGTTGTGCTCAGACTTCACATGATTTCATAGTTTTCTCCAGACGAACTGTTTCTTGCACAAATGATTGTATGTGATGTTTTTTTTCTCATTTTTCTGCTATAACAGATCAAACGTCGCCATGATCATTGATCATCCTTTCCCGAAAGAAAAAAAATGTGAAAAATTCGTTATTTTTACTTTATATTCTGATTGTTTTTCTYAGCCATAACTTTGGGTAAAAGTCAGAATTTTAATCATGAAGCCGCCACATATTTCCACCTTCGTTCCCCCATTCATCGAACAAGTCGATGGAACTATTAACATTTCTGACTTTTCCTAACGCTGTCATCTATACTCTTTTTGTATATATATCTCACCGCATTGTCTCCCTTCTTTTTAAATTTATGTCTAGTTTTCTTGGCTTTAATTCATCGGTGACAAACTAAGTTACTCTCACTGATGGAAAATATTCCAACTCTCTTTCCTGGTACACCATTGCAGGAGCAGCCGCCGCCAGCTTCATTTGATCTCTTACAAAATCTGTCAAGTTCTAGTGTTATTAACTCCAATAATGCATACAGCAGCAGCCAGACTGGACTTCTGGGTTTAAAGAGACAAATTCATTATCCAAAGGCGCCTGCAGGTGATGGTAGAAAGCTTGCAGCCCTGGAAAATGATAACAAATCTGGCAAAAAGAAGGGCGAGAAGAAGATAAGAAAGCCCAGATTTGCTTTCCAAACCAGAAGCCAGGTTGATATCCTTGACGATGGGTATCGATGGAGAAAGTATGGTCAAAAGGCAGTGAAAAACAATAAATTCCCGAGGTGGGTTCTGGATCTTTCTTTACTCCGCTTACCAACGCACATATATGTTCTAAATTTAAAACAGTAAAAGGTCTGTAATGATGTTCGAATAATTCTCCTGACCATCTTATTATAATTTAACTTTGATCTGGCATAAAAGAAGGCTCTCGAATCTGGATCATCTTTTTCTTCAAAAAACAGACGATTGAATGTGTAATCCGGAAAAGAGAGGTTACACCATGTTTTTCTTGGCATGATTAGGGTTATGGAAGTGATATATATCACTTCTGCAGTAGATGAAATTAGCTCTTTCCTCTCTAAGCCATTTCGAGCAGCTCTAAATAAATTGGTTACTAGAATTATTCACCTGCCAATTATAGGTCATGATCCAATCCACACATATCCATTTTTCATACTTCTCAACAAGAAACTGTGTCCCTTAGGCCGTTTCCACATTGGCTTTCTTGTGTTGTCGAGTTCTCTACTCGAAATTTAACTCCTGAGAATCTCAGGACAATATCCATTCTCGTTAACATAAGAGAAGGTACTTTCTAGAGTCCAGACATCTAGTGGAATCGTTTGAGCTAATTTCAGTAAATATATGAAGTTACTCGATTTCATTTAACCTAATTTTCTGTCAACACAAAGCTCATCATGTGATATTAACTCTCTAATCAGCCAGATTAGGCTCTATAGTTCTCATGTTCTCTGGGTTTCTTAAATCTTTGCAAGACTGGCGACCTGTGTGATGATTGTCTAATGCATTAATGCTATATGCTCCTTCTATCCAACACGGCTAAATCTTAAGATATTTAATTATATACTACAATGAGGACTGCACAGAAAAGTGTCTTAAAACCCCAGTAGAAAAGTTTGATCATATATGTTTGGAGGAATTCATCAATTGGTTACTTAATAAGATGCCATTGTTGGTCTTCATAGGAGCTACTACCGATGCACACATCCCAGCTGCAATGTGAAGAAGCAAGTGCAGAGATTGTCCAGAGATGAAGGCATTGTGGTGACTACCTACGAAGGGAAGCACACACATCCAACAGAAAAACCTACTGATAATTTCGAACAAATTCTCACTCAGATGAATGTTTATCCTCCACTTTACACTTCATCCTCGGGTATGTGATCGGCACTAGGACTCATATATCCCTTCTGGAAAATATTACTACCTGGTACGTAAAGAAGAAGCTAGAGGCTGAAGTTATATATATATATATATATGCTAGTTAGAACTACTCATGTATGCTAATGCAGCAAATATATAGATACTATCCTGCTGCAGCATTTGAAATGCTTCCAGTTATAACATGATCATGCTGTTCATTTGGAAGAACATCTTGTTAATAGTTGATTAGCCACCTCAGATTTAGGGTTTATGTACTATGATCAGTTCATGCATTTTGTTGGAAAACCTTGTTAGCAAGAACTAATGAGTTCTTTAGGTGAAGGGAAGGTGCWAAAAAGGTACAGAAGTTACGGTTCTCGTCTTGTTTTTGTAGGGAATTAKGGATTGATTTTATATTMTTTKAAGAATTTGGCTGCCTTAGATTTGCATTTCAGTTTTTAGATTTCATTTTTAAAAAATATTTTCAATTTTTTGTTTTAAATAATTATTATTAAATTTATTAAAAACGCATCTGTTTTACCATTTCTGAAAAAGAAAAAATTTGAAAATTAACAAGTTCTATTTAAAATTTTGCATAATAAAATTTGCTTGTGCATTGAATTATAGGTACTATTAATCCATTATCAACATGGGTTTAAATCAAAATTAACACACAAAAATGAAGTGTTATCTAGAAGCTTTCTGGATAATCATGAAGGAGATATAACCAAAAAAACGTTCTGCGTTTTTGTTAGATTTAATTTTCAATAGAATTTTTTTCCTCAAAAATACGTTTTATGAAATATGGAAGAAAAACGTTTTCACTGTAAAAGAAATTGAAAACATCCTGAAAATATCAAAAAGAGGAGACGGCCTTACTTTCTTGCATTTTGTGTGTTGTAAGTTAATTCTGCAGGATGAAAAGAGTTAAATAACTAACCTATTCTTATGAAAAAAAGTTACTGTACATTTTTCTTTTCATGCAAGTAGCCAAAAAAGAATCAAAAACAGCCCCACTATTGTTCAGATAAGGAGAACTCGAAATGTAGTCCACCGTTGCACCTTTTAGGGCCAACTGACATTTCGAGCATTTTAACAAAGGGGGAAAAGACTACGAATTATGAATTCAATTCACATTTCCAACATATTAAGAAAGGGGAAAAAGATCTTATCAATCTCAATTGTCTCTCATTGTTAACGAGTCATCAAATACAAAATACAATATTCTCTCACAGACTCTCCTGGCCCTTGACTACCAATTTACAATACAAGTTTATCTCACTCCATCATCCATGGCTTACAATATGTGAAGGTAAATCAGAGCAAGAAGTTCATCTGCAGCCACTGAAGGTACTCTCTACCCAGGTGAGACTTGAAAGTGCTAATATGAAGGCAGGTAATCCAGCATACAAATCCAATACCTGGATGCAAATCATATTATTGTTTTGGACACTAGTCCGTGTTTGTTATTCTATTCATATAAATTAGTTGATAAATCTACATGGTTGATTGTAATTCATATCGCACGATAGGAAATGAGCAATATTACTGCTTCAACCAAAGAGCTACAATCTGAGGAGAAAACTTGCTTTACAAGAGGAACCAGAGCTTAAACAAASCAAAATCTAATAAAATGCAAAATTTCCTGCATAATTTCTGGTTCASGGATCAAAGCTAGTGTTTGTCCTCCTTGGAAATATCCTTTCCAGGGATCTCCTTCGGCTTTGCCTTCTCCATCTCCCTAAATGTAAGATCAAAGTTAGCCATATAAATATAAGAAAATATGAACATGAGAAAGGTTCAACCAATTAATACATTCACCAAAGACCAGATTATGCCAAGACAACGGGATAAAATTTCCTCCCCAAAAGAGTGACGCAAATTCAAAGCACGACTTAACAATCATCGTCCTACCATCAGAAGTTTTAGACTCTCTTTATTCTTCTAATTGGGTTGCATATTATCCAAGATATCAGCTCCATTCGTTTAGCTACTCACCAAGATACTGATGAGACCTTTCACCCTCTGCTGCTTCTTTCCACTGATTTCCTTTTCGGAATCATAGGGTAATTAAGTGTAAAGAAATAGATAAAATAGAATGCATCAACCATGGCCTGCAAGATCCTAAATTAGCAAAGTACTGCAAGAAAGATGATATACTAATTCAAACTCCCTGGTCTTATCAAACCCTGATATCTTCATAAGCTTTTTTTACTCCTTCCTGATGGGCCATCTAATGAACCACATTCTTTGCTCTATAATCTGTAGCGCTAAGGATTTCACCCTCCAACGCAAATTTCACCTCATTAATTATTTTATTCACCTACTTCATGTGAAATAATAGGAATTTGACTGTCGAAGAAAGGGCTTTGAGCTTTTCAGATGTTTCTCTTAGATATCAACAACCAAAACCATAAAACCATAAAAGTTCCTAAACTTCAACTAAAGAACAAGAAATACGTGCATATAAACTACGATGTGATCTCAGTGTTGAGAATCTAAGAATTTTGAAGGTTTCTGTCTAATGTGATGCATCAATCAAGGAAGGGGCTTCTTCCACTACTTTATGGATGTGTACAAGAGAAATAAGCCATCTAAAGATAAAAAGGTAATGACTCCGACCGAGCTCCCAGCTTACACGAGCTAACAATGCAAAAGACCTTCACCAGCATGGACATCAGTCTCTCCAACTACTTTTTTTTGCTTCCTAGTCTTAAGTTGGACACTTGTAGAGAGGGTGATAATTAGACAACTTTAATCACAAATATAACAAATACACATCACAGATAACTTGAAGATATCCCACAAATATATGGATAGCTAAACTAATGAACAGATGTTTATGCATCCATATGATACAACACAACTAGATATCTAACACAAAAAGAGAGGCTCAACACTTTAGGATTCGAAAGGGAACCCATCTTGGGGGCAAACCCAACTCCAGATCCCTAAACTCACTTATACAAAAACATCTACTTCCAAAACCAAATAGCTCTTCAACACATGAATCACCAATCTCCACAAGGCCTCCATCTAATTTAGTAGTACAAGACACCTAATACAAGTTGTAAATTCCAAAATTGCTACACACTTGCAAGGGATGAACTTCACCATTTTCTATCTCCTAACTAAAAGCTTTGTTTCTTATCAGGAAAAAAACCCATATTTACAACATAAAAGTTTATCAACCAGCTTAACTGATTTTAACGACTCCTTGAAAATCATTCCCATAGCAGAAACACAATTATTTATCCTCCCCCCGAACAGGTACTTTGTTCTATATACATTCAGAATTTCTAGAATTCTTTCCCTGAAAACCGTCAAAGAAACCAACAAATTGAAGCAGATACTGACAGTTCAGCTAAAGAGCAAAAATACCTCCATACGTGATTCAAATTCAATAACAAAATAAAAAGATTTACACTTTTCAGCCCAATAGTTCATCGGTAGAATATCGCGACGCTAATGACTTAAACACGATATAGGAATATCACGACGTATAATATAAGGAGAATGGGGGAGAAACCGTACTTGGCAGCAGAAGCGGACTCTTCTTCAAGCCAGTGGCGTATCTGTTTAACGTTGCGCCTAAACATAGCCGCCGATTGCTTGACGTCACTCCTCATCAGTAGAATCACGGCGCTCACTCCAGCTACAGTCAGTATAAAATTGGTCAATGCCATCGGCACAATATACTGATCTAAAACGCTACCCTAATTTCTAAAATGGCTATAGAAGCTTGAAATTGATCCGATAAGTACTCTATTTGATATCTCCCACTAATTTATCAGATGAAAATCGATACTTCAATTCACACCGGCGATAAGGGTTTTMCCGCTTAATCAGAGTAGCAGAGTGGCACCCAAGAGAGAATATCCTTAACGAGTGCCAACCAAAATGGGCCAGAACTCGAGTTTGACCTCATTGGCTTGGGTAACGTCCYGTAGACGATCCGCCCATCAGGATAGGCCCACCTCTAATCCAAGTTAATGGGCTTTACGTCTCGGGGTTACAAAGCTTAATGTAAATATACATGGCCCAAAAATGAGTAACATATTTCCATAAATAGATAAGGGCTTGGATTTCCTACACCTGAACCAGAATGCCCATCCTACCTTATTAAGGACAAGCATGGTTTTCATCATAGGAATAATAGTACAGATTTGGAATAAATAGGATTCGAATCTTCAATATATATTTTAATCCACACCCTTTTTATTTTATTTTARGAATAATAATATAATATATTTATACTCATTTAACTTACGAAAATCCTCTCATCTTCTACCTTTTTTAATTATTAACATAAATTCTTTCATCTCTAAGTTCGGGTATATGTACCATAAGATTTSGATCGGTTAATGAATTTTTTATATATCAAAGTGGCTTCATTTCCGATCAAAGATAGCTGTTTGGCTTTGTTTTTCCTCAGATACTGTTGCTTTAAGGCTAGCATCATGATGAAGTGAGATGGCGTTAAACATAAAAAATAAAAAATAGATAACTTTATGTGGGGTTTTATTATTTATTTGAGATAGATGCTTTAAAGTGATAAATAATATATGAATAAAAAATAAAATAAATTTACGATATTCTATCAGAATTGAAGTCATTATGATAAAAAGATATGTAGGACGAAGCTTCTGGATGACTTAGGATGAGGCCTGAGCTAGAAATTCTAAGCGTTGCAGGAAATGTGGAAACGAGACTAGGGAAGAATATGCGGACCTTTGGGAGTAAGGAATTTGGATCATCAATAAAGATGCATTCTTGTGGATGGTTTCGGCACACAGCAGAACATCCAATCCATTGCCAAGTTGCTTTCACTTTCTCTCTTTCTCTCTCCCTCTCTTTCCTAAGATTTGTATCTSTATGGCATCAACCAATTAGCTAGGAAGAATCTGTAGGCTCTACAATTTTTCTATTTAATTTGGTCAGCATCATCACTCAGTCACTCAAGAAGAGAAAGTTCTTTCATAGGCATCAGTGAATAAATCCTGAATACTGAAACCATATCTGCGGGGGACTGCTTCCTAACCAACTAGGATTGGTGGATCGTAGTTAGGAAGGGAGGTTTGTAGCTTCATGCAATATAACCAATTAGGGATCTGTGTAAAAGTGACTTGTAAAAGGAGGTGGGAATTGATCCCTTCCTAAATTCTATATCCACTTTAAGATCGATTAAAAAGGGAAATACACTAATTTTTCTTTAGCTCTCGCTGAACCAATACCTGAAGAATTTTGTGGAAAGATGGCTTCATGCAGCAGCTACGGTTTGGAGCCAAAAGAGTTGCTTATCAGAACATACTACTATTTAATTACTTCCCTAATCTTTAATCAAAACGACTTAAAATAGGAATTGATTATTCACATTTCGATAATCATATATCATTCTCTTGCTTATGAAGCTCTAGCATATATATGTACACTATACTGATAAGCTTTATAAAGCAGTGGAATTGCACTTTTTGGTCCACAAAATTATTCTTGTTCTTGGAACAGTGACTTAGATGAACAAGGATGGCATCCTCAACCATGTACTTGGCCGGTCAATGGAATGCAAATCAAACATATATATGATACGATCGAGTACAAAAGAGAGATTGCAGCATTGTGATCCATATGCCATATCCATATATATATATATATATATATCCTACAAAAACAAAAAATAAAAACCCATTTCAAGAAATTTAGAGAAAATTGCTCTCTAGTGCTATGCAAACATGTTTATAAAGGAATGCAAGAATATATGGCTGCAGATTGAGCCCACTTGAACGTGTTTGATGGGTAACTTATCATCAGGTAGAATATCTTATCTGAAAACAGGTCCCTTATACTTGAATACTTTAGCACTCTCCTGTACATGTCCGAGTAAAGCAAACCCTGACCACTTGCTCCCAATCCTTAACCGTAGCTTCCTCGTTTGAAAAACACAGAAGCTATACGCTCGCCTGTATCTCCAATGGTGAAAGAACCTTAAGAGCTATTAATACATAAATCATCGAGAACGCAGGACCAAGTTGCAAATGCATGTGCGTGCAGTGACCAGCTTGGGGATAACGAGAGACAGCAATAGCAGTTGGGATTTCGCTGATACCTCAAATCTCATTTTCTTTGAAATGGATCTGCTGTGTTAGAATCGAAAAAGAGACACCGTTCCTATCCGATTCCTTTTATCCTGTTTGTTGGATTTACTTTGTGCTGTCGGTAATTAAATGGATCATTCCAATCTTATAGAGCAGACTAGAAAAGGCAAGTCAAGCATTAATATAAAGATATATTCCTCATACTTTCATAAATGCAACGATCATTCTTGACTAAATGACCTCCTACTAGCTAGACAATGGATGAATCAAATCAGCCAAGTTGGTGCAGAGAAAAATAGTAGCTCGGAAACATCAGAATTGATGTTTTATTACCATATAAAAGTTTCCGTCTGTTACAAGGATACCAACAACAATCGGCAAGTTGAAAAACTTGGCCTGTATCGCATCTCAGTGAGCTGGTTCCTATCAAACAACGTTTATAGGCAGTAATCTAGGATGCCGTATGATCGAGTATTGTCCAAAATTATCCYATCAACATTATTATGATGGAGAAAGTTTGAGTTCCTCAACAAGTTGTTACGAGACTAATAATATGACTTCAAATTTTTTATTACTCTCTCMCGTACACGTGTTTTCTTATATCAATTAGAGAGCAAAACGTATATATTATACTAATAATATCGAGAAAAAGGGATGTTGGATGAGCCGGGTAAATATGCTTTGGTATCTTGGAAAAACATGATTTTCTTTGTTCTGGTGGAAATGGTTGTCCTTCACTTGCGATAGAAAATGAGCCAAATTCTCAAGAGAATCTCTTCGGAAGCAGTAAAAACGCGCTTCTAACAAATTATTAGAACGTATCTTACCCGAAATTCGGAAAAGAGAATCACAAAAATGCAGATATTTACTAGCTAAGGATCACACATCATCCGCTCACTTCATCCCTATCTTAGGTCCCTTCTCTAGCTATCTCATACTGGGAAAACCAGTATATATAGGCCTATCCTCCCAGCACTGATGAACTCAAACACATACATCAAGCAAGCAACAGCCAAGAACTCGAGTCTAAATTCATTAGCTGCTAAAAATGGAGTCCAATCTTAAGCGCAAAGGGTTCATGAAAGGGAAGCTGGTGATGTCTATCTATAGAGCTACCAAGCCTTCGTCTTCAGGCCCATACGGTAGCAAGGTGAAGCCAAGCTCTCCTCCTCCCYCACTGAGTGGCGGGTTCATTGTCAATGGCCAGGACCATGTAGTTACTCAAGCAAAGCAGAAGACCATTCCTCATCAACATCCTCATGTAGAGTTCATTCTCAACCAGGACCAAGTAGTCCCTCAACCAAATCAGAAAGTTTCATTTCTGTTACCGACGGCCGACGGTGGTGGCCATGACTCTTATGGAATCATTCGCGATAACCTATACGGTGTTGCTGTAGATGAAAGTGTTGATCTGAAGGCCACAACCTACATCTCCACTGTAAGAGAGAGGCTTAGGCTCCATCGAATCAACTCAGAACACAAGAAGCTTCAAGACATGCAGCACTAGTCCTAGAGTTCACAAAGATCACTGATATTTCGACTCCCCTCATAGATCTTGTAATAAAAGAAAAACAAAGTATTAGGAGATAATTTCTCCATGTTTTCCAGAAATATATATCATATTTCTAGAAGAAAAAGCAAAGGTGTTTCAGAGGTAGTTGTGGTTCGCTGCATTTCACTGTTAAAATGATGATAATTTCTAAATTTTAGGATTGTAATGGTAAAAATTCTGGTTATTTATTAAGTTATAGGTGCCACTTTGATATTTTAGAAAAAAATAAAAAATACAATATTTTTTAACTATTAACATAATAATAATTTAAGAAAATAAATAAACGTGTTGAACCCAATCAAAAGTCGGGATTCAATTCACTTCTTACTAAAATGTAGATTTTATTCCTCTTCATATTCTAGTTTCAGTCTATATTGTGAACTTTTMGAAAATGTGCTATAAATATTGATTATCTTGTAAATTTTTATCAGTAATATGAAATTTCTTCTAATAGTTGAATTAAAAAAAAAACATAAATAAGGGAATTTTCCTATATAGTTTCAATTTATTTGGATAATTGGGGCTTATGGGCACAATAGCCCAGTTTCCCTGAACTCCATTAGGCCCGTGGAAAAATAATAAATGACAGAGCCTGAGCTCCCTTAGGCCCGTGGAAAAATTATAAAAGACAGAGCCCACAAAAGTTCAGGGGCTTGTGGACAAAATGGCCCATCACCTAGAATAAATTAGGCCTACTTTCAATGGAGATGCGGGGTATCGAACCCCGTACCTCTCGCATGCAAAGCGAGCGCTCTACCGTTTGAGCTACATCCCCAGTTGACGTTACATCCTTCGAAGTCTCCCTAGGATTATTAGTAGAATTTGGGCACAAACAACTAGGCCGTACGTGGTGAACCAGACGCGCAACAGCTCCCCAGGCCCCTCCACCTCCATCTCTCCAATCAAACCCAAGATGCTCAGCTCATCTTGAGTTAAAGACTTCAGTTCTAAAGCCAGACAAATCTCGGCTCCAAAACACCGTGGTCCCCTCTCTTTTCGCCACCAGCCACTGCTGCATTTCGAGTCTTAAAGACGCAAATCAGAATACCCAGGAAGAAGGGGTCGCTGGAATACCAAGCTGCTGATCTTATCCTCTTCGTCTTGTTTCTCTATTAAAAGAATTCGAAAAGAAACTAACAAAATCTTACTTTGAATTCCAAACTTCTATGCGTCTGCGGTGGATAGGATAAAATGCTTCCATTCTTATCCACTTTAGGCTTAGAATAGAAAGAAGATTGGTTTCCATTCCAGGTTTGCATTCCCCAGGGTTTATCATTAAGAGCAGAAACTACCACTGCTACAAAGTCTTATCTGTACTGCTCATTCGTCCAATCCTAAACCCAAAAAGATTTTGCAAGATGAGAGGGGAATTAGAACAAGATCAGCATACTAGAGTGTTGTACGAGCTCAGTTCCATGATCATTCAGATCCTAAGAAGTCCGCCTTTGCCTATCTCATTTCCCAGTCTCGTGGCTCCTGCTGTTTCCACCCTTTCGTCTCGCACGTCGCAAGCTTCCCCTGCTGCTTTTGCTTCACTTTTTCTTGGGATTTCTGTGGCTCTGATGCTTTTTGGATCGGTGACTTTCGTGATCGGGCTTTTCTTGATGCCTTTGGTTATCGGATTGGTCACGTTGTTCTACTTTGTGGGAATGCTCCATAACTTGTCTGAACTGGGCCGGACCATTCTCTGGCCAGGCTACGCACCCAATAACGACGTGCCAGGTCAGAATTTTTCCACAAATCCTCCTTAAATTTGTATTAGCCCTTTGGATAAGTAGGCGTTTAGGATTATTCATTTGCTTGGTAATTTTTTTCTGCAATTTATTAGCATTGTACAAGACAATAAGGGGTTTTTGGATGATATGCGCCCTTGTTGAGTTAGTTTTATAGATGGAAGCCTATGGTTTCGGTTAAACCAAGTTATGCTTCTTGGATGTTGCACAAGGAATCATGTTAGTGGGGCTGGTACATTATGTGGTAGAGAAACAAGAAACTTGATCTTATATATAGAGAATTTAGATTGAGGATGTGAGGCATAGAGGATAAGATTAATGGGTATCAAGTCTCTGGTTTTCCTAGTTCTTTCTTTTGCATACGTTAGAAGTTCGTCGAACTACATTACTGGCTGAACAAGTATAGTCCCAAAAGTGTGTTCTGGGATTAAGTTTATAGCCAACCTTATTTCTATTTTTATCAGCTTCGAGCCTCGTCCTCAAACTTACTCCACCTTAACAGCAGTTTAAATCCAACGATTTTTTATGCTGTCTCTAAAGGGAAATTATATTGTGAATTCAACTATCTGGAACTTCAAACATCCTTAAGGGTAAAAGCACTTGGAAATTACAATGTCTCATATTAAGACTGAGGATTGAAGAGGCTGATCGTTGGAGAGCATTTGAAGATCTGCTTTTCCCTTTTGAGTTAGAGTGCTGATGTTAAATATCATCTTATGAATTAGAGTGCCCATTTTAAATATCATCTTATGTAAGCCGTGTTCTGGGACAAATTGGGGAAGATAATCTCTATTATCATCCTTTTGATACCAAGTSMTGGTTTAATACCATCTCCCTTCTCGAGGAAGAGACTAATGCAATTTAAGATTAATCGTGTTCTGGCCATTCTCCGAAGAGAGATCCATTTCAACGCAGTTTTGAAAGAAAAGGAATAGCCAAAGATAAATTTCATTATCATATTAAGCTTACAGCTGAAATGATGAGGATACTTCAATTGATTGAGCCGGAGTTGGCATTTAGTAAACTATCACCCTGCATAATTATGTTTTATGCTGCGATCTTAATCTTTTGTAGTGGTTACAATAGAAGCTTTTCTGTCAGTGTTTAAACATTGAATAGGACGGCTAACTTCCTCTGATTTATTCTTTTTTCACCGAGTTGGTGCCATCCATCCTTCATGCTTAAAAGGTACGAACTGCAACTAATGCTTCTCAAATATGGAGCTGCTTTCAGAATACAAAATTTTGAAATTGACTTCATGGATGTGGCTTACTACCCTTATAAATTGCATAAATGAGTTTGCAACTTTTCAAACTATTTGATAAAAAGAGCAAGTTTACACTAAAGTGTTGTAGTTTTGGGTGTGAAACATAAGTTGCTAAGCTTCCGCCTTTTTGCTGCAGTATTGGAACAATCATCTCTGCTTCTGGTGGTTCAGTTAATGTGTAACAATTGTTGTGTCTTGTTTCTGTGGAAGTCAAAAGTGCTCTAAAAATTCTAAGTGCTATATGGATATGCATGAAACAATAATTCTCCAGTTCCCTGCGCTTGCATGGCCCCAATCATGCCACTCTATAGGATTGTTCCTATCTCAAATGTGAGTAGTTGAATCTCCAATTGAGGTCATGTTCGGTAAGAGTTGCCATTAGAAATGGATCGTCCTGGTAATACTATTCCAATAGCTGATACTTGATAGTTGAAACTATGGTACGTCACCATTCCGACAGCCTAGGTCCAAAATGTATTTTGAAGCTCTGTTTCTAAGCTGAAATTTTGGTTTTAAGCTTCAATCTCTAATTTTCTACTGCCATCTTTTACCTGTATGCAAAAGTAGTCAAGTTTTTCTAGTCCAATAGTCTACTTTTTTAGTAACATCAGAATATTAATTGCTCTTCAACTTTTCGAATCTCCAATAGTCTACTACCAATGAGTTTGGTGGTTCCTTTACCCGTACGCAAAACTATAAGTGAATACTGTCATGAGTTTTCTTGTTCCTCAGAACATCTGCTAACCTGATGTTAGCATTTCGGATGCTTGAAGGATGTCTTTTAGGTCCAGACTCCAGTGAGTTTTGTATAGGCCTAGGTCAGTTAAGGTAATACTCATTTGAACAATATGGGAGCCAAGTGCAGATCGGTTGATGAATGCTGCTGGATACTATACTTATCATGTTACTTTTGCAATTCATTAACTTGGTTAATTTTCTTGTGTCCATTGTGACTTTTGAGTTTTCTCTGTTGCTATAAGCTAACTATTTAGGCATCAATTGTTGAATTGGATAGAATGGTGCTTGAATACTTCGTTTTTTATATTGTATTGACAATTCAACAACCTGATGGATTTGCTTGGATCCTCTTTGTATTTTGAGTTTGCTTCAATTTATCAACTAACTACATATGTTGTTAGCAGCTTGGAGATTTTTGTGAAGCCAAACCACCTTGCTGAAGAATACTAGAAGCCAATCAATTTTGAGATTACTGAGGGTACAAAAAGAAATAAAGTACACAATGGATAGATATTTATTCGTATGGTAAGTAGCAAAGCAAACTTGGCTCTCATCTAGGTGATGAGCCAGTCCGTTGGTTTTCCTTGAATCTTTGTTGTTGCTGATTCATGGAAATAAATTCTGCCTTGTGAACTCTACGGGAGAACACGTTTGATCTGTCTTTTTTCAGGATGTGTAGTATCATTCTCAGTTTTCTGGCTTGTAGAGTGGTATTAAATGGTAGTTTGTATTTTGGGCATTGTTGGAAGAACGCCGTAGAAGGCTGCTGCTTCTGCTAGTATAACTGGAAGCTTATTTTGATGGCCTTTAACATGTAAATTTTGCCATATGAGCCCTGATYTTAGTTGGGAACTTATCAGACAGAACTGGATATTGATTTTGTATATGCCTATATCCAGAACCTGTAGATACAGGAATGATGTTTGCTTTACGAAGTGCAACTTTTGATGTCACTCTAGTAAAGAAGTGTACCAAATAGTTCTGAATTATGAAGCTCAAGAACTATGAGAAATGTCAATAACAACGGAAGCAGGTCTTTCAGATTCTTTTAGTTGCCAATGAACAATTGATCCATGAACTTTGATCAGCTGAAGACCATATAAACGTCTTTAAATACAAAAATTCTACCAATATGCAACTAAGCTAGGTACGAGGAAAAACAGTGAAATATAATAAAAAAGGACCAAAAATGTTGGCCTGGGAAACTTGCAAGTKGTTGGCCGGCCTTTGTCTGGACCAAGAAAGACAGATGATGAAACAGAAACCTGTATGGGAAATAGGCTTACATGAGATGCATAACGGAGAGAAAGTAGAGCTTTTGGGATCTTGCAGTGGTTAGCCAGTGGTAATGTGGACGCCAATGGCAATGAGGAAAATAGTGATCAGGCCAAAGAAGAGGATGGTGTGGACGAATATAGAGACTCCGCTGGTCTGCAGGTTGACAAATTCTATTGCCCTGCTATTCCCTGGAAGCTGAAACAGAAGTCCCGGTGTCAACAAAACGAAGAGCACCACTGCTATTACTACTGGGCCCCAGTCCGCCATCGTCCTTGCCTGCCTTCTTTCCTTCTATGTCTGTACGTCTACTTTCTATTGGAAGTTCCAATGTCTAGCGAGAAGGAAAACGGCCAAAACAAAGATGGCGAAAACACACCCCAATATATAGTAAGTAGGGAGAACACAGGCGAGCCGAGTCTAGTCTAGTAATCATCTAAGAGATCATTACAATTGTCGAGCATCTCGCACAGCGACAAAGGAAAGGTTTTTGAGGCCAGGTTCGTCACCTTCCTCTTGATGATAGTTAGTGACGACGCTTTTAGGCCGGCAGACTTGTGATGCTTCGTACCGGGCATCGGGAGCCCTTCTGGATTAGAAGCCCAATAACGGGTTGACGAAGTAAGCATACGGACTGTATGGAACCAGTGGAGGGCCCAAGAAATGGGCTGCCTACATGCTGAGACTGAGAGTACCCACAAATGAGAACACGGACATACAGTATTGCTTCCTTAAGCGCAGAAGCAGCCTGTTAATGGTAAATGCAAAAGGCTTTTCAAATCACTGTTTGTGCACGGACACGATAGCAGAACGTTGGATGGCTTAGTGCATTTGCTTTTCGAAAGGGCTAGAACAAACGAGTGAATGCTAGAAAGAAGAATGCCAATCCTGAGTCAAGCTGCCCAACTTTATGCTTTGCTTACCTGCTTTCCCACTTTGTCTTCTAAATAATTTCTAGAGAAGCTAATGAACCAAAAGTTAATAAACCCCTAAAGCAAAACAAAAGACTCCTCCAATTGTTCAGTTATTGGATCCCAATGAACTTTTAGTATTTTTCATTTTGTCGAGCTCCATAAAGCAAATCCCACTACCGTAACATACCTTTTCCTCTCTTATAAGCTTACTTTATTTACCTGTCCAAGTTTAGTATCCATAAATCTTAAAGACGAAGAAAATCAGTACAATAAATTCCTACATATTTGCAAAACCCCTCGAGATTGGCCCGAAGAAAACTCTGCTGATCTCGTATCTGTCAAGGATTCAATTCCTTGTCTCTATTGCTTCCCTCTTGTATGTTGTGTGTCCAGAGAGAGAGAATGAACACCGATTGGGGACCGGTGGTTGTTGCTGTGGCTATGTTCATCCTGCTGTCACCAGGGCTATTGTTCCAGCTGCCTGCAAGAACGAGGGTCATGGAATTTGGCAACATGTACACAAGCGGGATTTCCATTCTAGTTCATGCTGTCTTATACTTTTGTATATATACCATCTTGATTGTTGCAATTGGTGTTCACATACGAGCTGGTTGATTTCAAGAATTCCAGCCAATGTTCATATAGCAACAGAAGTTGCTCCAGAGTTCTCGGTTTCTTGCCTCCTCTTCACTTTCATCTTGACGGCTCCCCACGGTTTTACCGCTTTCCCTTTGTCAATCAAATGTCTCAAAGTAGATCGCCAGGAGTATACTGTTTGTTTAATCATTCTTACAAGATTATAGAGATGAAAATTTCTGCTTCTGAATTACTGGCAAATGACATGATGTGTACAAGATTTCGGCAGCAAACATCATAAACAACCGCAAACTTGTAGAATACCTTTTGCAAATGTTATTTACGCTTGCCTGCAGAAATTTCAGAGACGCCCTGTTTCCTTTCCCTGAACATGTTTAGTTAACATTAACTAGCTTTTTCTGTTATAATTGGACAGGGGAAGAATAAACTCTTATCCTAAAGACTGAACCCTTGTCTAGGATTTTGAACATTTTTAGTCTACATTAACTAGCTTTCTGTTTTCCATGTTCCGTTGAACGATTAGGGGTAAACAGAGGATGAAAGAAGTGGAAGTGAGATACCTATGCAGACTCGATTGCAGTGTCTCTTGAACTTTTCTCAACCTTTTGTATTGCTTCGGCATCTGGTTTAATCCATGCGACAATTGACCAAGTTCATTGCAGCGCTAAACCTCAAAATTACTGGACACTAACTTATAAGGTCATCCTTTTACTTCGCGTCTCCAGAGTGCTCTAATTGCTTAGGTGGAGACAAATAAACAAGAGTTGGTGGTTATCTAGGCAATGATTCATTAATTCATCCTCCTGGAATTGCTGCCGGAACTTTATTTCTTACTTGCATAGGTAGGAAATTAAAAAGTCGCTAAAGATTGGAACTTTAATCTGATTAATTGGTTTTCCTCGTTCGATTAGATTCTCATCGTCAAGAATGCTTACTCAGATCTCACTCAAAGAACAAGAGCACTGGTTGGAGTTGAAATCGAAGTAAAAGATGGAATTTCAGGAACAGCAATCTACCACATGAGGATTTGTGTCCTTCCTCAGAAAACGCAAGATTTGCAACTTAAGCAAAAGTGAGATCAAAAGCTACAAAAATATTGCATCCAAGACCAAAAGATATAATCTTTAATGTGGCTAATGAAATCATCTTCATCAGTGATGTCAAGTACATAAACAGTAAAATTGATTGGGAATTTTATCATAACTAGGAGTTACAAGACATCGTCTTTCTTCCTCGATGTGCCTCTTGGCCGACTCCCCAGAACAGAGAGTACTAGGACTGCGAGTAAAAGTGATAAAGAAACAAGAAAGCGCGGATCAGCCGGTGGAGACGTGAACATGGACAGCAAGGATGAGGATGGCATAGAGACCAAAGAAGATAAGAGTGTGAACCATGATAGCCTTGCCATTGGTCTTCAAGCTCCCGAACTCTAGATTCTTGTTGTTTCCCGGCAGCTGAAATAACAGTCCAGGCTGTAGAAGTACGAACAGTACCACCCCAATGAGCACAGGTCCCCAATCCGCCATTGATATACTCTAGCTTCTGAACCAAAAGGAATCTATTCCTCCGTGAAGGTTTAGGAGTAATAACGAGTAAAATTTTGAGTACTTTTTGCTAAAATGGGCCAGAAATGGGAAGAAGAAGAAGAAGAAGAAGCAAAGCAACGGGACCCAACTCGGAATGGGCTAGGGCCCCTGGTCAAGTCTCGACAAGGACAGTGAGGATTTGGAATCATTTGTAAGCACGAGGTGGTTAGTGGGACCCCGAAACTCCTTCCCCCAGCATATAAATTTAATTACTACTTTTTACATAAAATAAAAAATTATTAAATTATTAATCTCTTTATCCGGGAAAAGCGTTTTAATAATAAAATATTTCTTGAATTGAAGTATTTAAATTTATCTTTTCTTTCCTATAAGAAAATTTTTAAAAATATAAATAAATTCATAATTAAGAAATCTCTAAGAAGACAATTGAAAAGACTTTAATGTAGATAAAAAAAGATGATAAGATAAAAAGATGAAAAGGTTTCGATCTAACAGATATTTTTATATTACTTATGATAAAGCGTAATAGGGAGTAAATAATTATAATATTTAAAAAATTATTAAATTTCTATAAATGTGCATGAAATGATTCATATGTTAACAGATTTTGTAATTCTAAAAGTGACTTATAATTTCTCCTTTTTCTCCAAGCGAGTCCGCCGACCTAAAACTATCCTTATCATTAACAGAGTAGCTCAAGCTTATCCTTTATTATTTTAGTAATATTATAATAACATGATTTCTGTAATATCTTTCTAGAATTTAAATATTATTGAATATTTTATTTTTCATAATTGTTTATTATAGATCTTGTGACTTCGATTCAGAATACAATATATTCTTAAGTGAGTTATTATTTTGGAACCTCTTGTTCTTTCATTATCTTTCCTATCTTTTTTCTCGGCAAGGGGTTCTGGAAAGCAAGCTTTGATTCTTCAGCTTTCGTTTACGTTTCAGTACTCTTGATTCCCTTCTCGTGAATYAGATTGTCAAGCACGTATATTAATATGCTCAGACACAGAATTTTCTGCTTTCACCCGCTTATGTTTTGCCTTTGGTTCCTTTTCCTCCGGAGCTGGTAAAGTAACATTAACACCTTTTGTAGGCAACCTTAAGTAAAAGTGATTTAAAAGAATGAGGAAATTTACCCCAGAAAAGAAAGTAGAAAATAAGAGTATTAAGCAAAGCACTGAAAGAGTAAGAGTATGCTCTTAACTCTTCTTTACTAACTTCATGATGCTTCTTTTGCATTGCTTGAATGTCCCTCCTGCAATCCCTTTTCACAAATTCATATGATGTTCAATTCCAATTTGCAACATTCTCTAAATCACCATATCTTCATTGGATTTCCATACCATACTTTTGTTGGTATGGAGTTATAATTTACTATGATTGATTTAGTACTAAAACAGTCAAGCATCATTCCAGTTAGAAGTGACATTGTCCAGAAACGACAGTAATGCCTACCCACTCTTATCCCAACAAAACATATAAGAAATGTACAGAAAAAGCTAAAGTTGGCTGACTAATTTCTCATTTTTAGCCTTCCTTTATGGGATTCTCATTCTTTTCATTGTATTTCAGGTCAAATTATTGAGCATCAGGAGGTCCAACTCCAGCTCCTTTTATATTCTCCATCCATTTGCTCATCGACTTCCTCCTCTCTTTGATGGTTGTTGAGTCGACTTGGAGAACCTAACAAGAAGAAAGCATGACGGACTGGGCTGCTCTGATTATAGCTTCAGCACTCTTCGCATTTCTATCACCTGGATTACTCTTCCAGCTTCCTGGGAAGCAACGACCTGTGGATTTCTTGAACATGAAGACTAGTGTAGTCTCTATATTGCTGCACACCGTTATCTACGGTTTGCTTCTTGTTCTGTTCCTTGTTATTCTTAATATACATATCTATGCGTAGCTAGGAAGCAACTACATGTGTCTGGGTAGGATGAGATGAAGCACAAATCTTTTGTACCTAGGAGGTAGGAACTGAAACTACATAAAAGGTTATACAAACTTCAGTATTTGCTAGCTTTTGATGTATGATGATCTGTCGATCTGCACTTGACCTTTCACGGTGAGGGATTACGTGCTGTCAAGCTTGGCGTATGATCTGAAATCAAGATTCTTGACTGATCTTATCAGCATCACCAGGAGGAACTTCATCAATTGTATTTGAGCATTTTTTTTCCCTATTCTTTGTTGGGTTTTCCTTCCTTTGATTGTTTGAGGTACCATAAAATCAAACCACTTTTGAGATTACCAGTTATATCCTATACAGAGTTGCAATCTATTCCAGTATGTTGCAAAGAGGATTTACAGAAAAGACATCAGGAGCCAAGATTCTTGAGTTCACCAGTACGGTTGTGCCCATAGACTCCTTTTTTCGTAACACATTTTACCAAAGGAAACCCATTCAAGATGAAAGGAAACCATCCAAAGTAAAAGACCAAAATTCAGTAATTGCGTTACAGAAACTGATTACCAATTAAACAAAGATTGCAATGACAAAGAAGAAACTGTGAGAAGATTTTGCTCACAGGAGTTGATATTATAGAAATCGGCATTCTTACAAATTTCAATCGGTCTAGAGAGAAATGAGCAAAAAAAAAAAAACTGCAAACAAGAAGCTACAAAGAATGTGGGCAGCTATGAACCCATGTATACATGGACCCCGATAGCTAACAAGAATATGCAAATGAGAGCAAAATACACAAGGGAGTGAACCAGGATGGAGACTCCGCTT
>MEJB01000012.1:8441657-8532774 GCA_001752375.1 Rhazya stricta | reverse complement strand
ACGCAGCACGAGTGTCAATTCTTCTCCTTATTAATAAAGCTTCGCACGTCCTGGTGGCCTGCCGCCTTTTGCCACGCCTCGCCCCCTGCACTGACTACCCCCGGTTCCTTCCCGCGTTTGCGTGGTTCGCCCTTGGCGCCTGTCCTCAGGCTGACACCCGGTTCCTCTTCCGGGCGCCGGCCCGTGCTGCCCCGCGCTGCTGCGCTGCCCCTTCTGTCTTTCTTCCCCTGGCCTTCCCTCTCGCTCCGTCCTGCCCCTCCGCGGGCGCGCCGCCCCCCACCCTGCTCCCGCCCGCCTCTCCTCGCTCTCCTCCTCCTGCTCCGCAGCGCGCTTTCTTTTCTTTTTGTGTCCTCCCTTCGCAGGTTCTCGGGCCCGGTCCCCCTTGCTCCATCGCTTTACCTTCCTCATTCCCCCTCCCCCATCCTCCTCCCTTCCAAATCTCTTCCCTCACGCTCCGGCCGCGTCCGCCTCGTCTGTCCCCCCGTCTCGCCTTCTGCCTGTTCTTCCGGCGGCCCGGCGCGCGCTGCCTCCCGCCCTTGGGTTGGCCGTGCCCTCCTTCCCCCCATTCTGCCGCTCTGGTCTCTCTTCTCCGCTGCTTTTCGCCCCGCCCCTGGCCTCTTCCCGGTGTGTGCGCGTCTTTCCTATCTGCTCTGCGCCTCCCCCGTCTTCGTCGCTCTCCCGCCTCCTGCTTCCGCTCCCGGCCCTCCTCCCGCAGGCGCTGTCTGGCGCGCTCGCCGGCCGCCCTATGGTTGGGCTCGGGCCCGCGCTCTTCCTGTTTCTCCAGTTCGCCCTGGGTGCGGCCGCCGGGGAAAATCGCCCCAGCCGGAGCGCCCGCGGCATGAGGACAGCCTCGCCCCTCTGCGCCCGCTGGCCCTGCCCCGGGCTCTGCTCGCCGCGGCCCGCGTCCTGCCGCGCTGCAAGATCAAAACCGCGGGCGTCCCGGGCTGGCCCGCGGCGTCGCTCTAAACCGACGGCCGGAACGCCACGCCGCGACCACTCACACCCTATTGATCGAGACGTTTTTTATTTTGCGAAAAAAGGGGAAGAGCGAAGATTTTGTTCCCCACCCACCCTACGAACTGTGGGCGGCGCGGTTCCTTGCTGGGCTGTCGCCATTACAGTTAAAGGAAAAACCTCCAACACTATGGGGATCAGCAACAAAAAACATTTTTCTGTCCCTCTACCACCAGTCTTCCCACACAGATGCCACTTCTAAAGCTATTATTTAATCTGTTCTATTCTTTTCTAAGAGAGCTGTCCTAACATACTTGGAGAAAGAAAATCCATGCCTCAGACCTTTCCAAGTTCATCCCTGTCCACTGAGTTTTTTTTTTTTTCTACTTAGCCTTTTTTTTTTAACCGAAAAAGTACCCAATAAGGATGCTTTTCAAGCCAAGGGTAGCATGACAACTATAATTACAACACTCTTCAGCAGGCTACCAGAATAAGAAAGTGTAAACAGAAGTCAAGGTTCAGCCTCATAGGCTGAAAGGTGGGTAACGACGGTTAAATTGACCGAGACGGAAAACCAAATGACAAACTCGCCTTGTGGGGTTTCCTAGGCACAAGACTTAATTAGCGTCCTTCTCCAACACATTCATGAAGGAAATATACCTTGGATTTGTTCTACCCTTGTGCTGCTCRCTCATTGGATTGTTAATTGGGCATACCATGAACGGGAAGAACCGTTTATCTAAGATAATGAATATATAAGAAACATACAACTTGTATATGCCGACAAAATCATCAGCACGGCAAAAAAAACACGTCTATTGAACATGGCCATTATCAATAAATCAACCTCTTCCAATGGTCTCGAAGTTTTTACACTGAACCAGCTCAATCATCGAGTCCCCTGAATCCAGAAACAGAGATATGTAGGAGTCTATTTGATAAAACTCATTCAAGCAAAGCCAAAATAAGTCAAGTCTGACGCATTAATACCATTATAATYATTGCGCAWGAAATTAAACAAAGGAAATYAAATCGTTCTCTCTTAACTTCTAKATGACAGATGAATTTTAAACAAACTTGTCCCACATCCTGAACAATGCATCTAAGGACACTCCTTCAAATAAAGTTCCAATCACCCCAGGACTTCWTCAAGAATAGCTCAACCGGAAAATGTCATTCAAGACATAGAAGCTTGCTTGTGGGGTTGGTATCAAGTGAAACATCTGCACATYCATCCAAAGAAGCGGAAAAAAATTMAGGTCAGGTGTTAACTTATTAAGTAGTACAGCAGAGACTTTGAACCAACAAGAAAAGAATGAAAAGCTATAGAAAATCATATTAGAACTGCCAAATAAAGACTGACTGCATTCTCCATTCTTTTACTGATCATAAACAGTAGTACAAATGGCTAAAATAAAATGAAAAGTGCACACCGGAGACACTTCTGCATCTTAAACAAAATTCTCTGGAAATTATTAAAAATATTTTTTTAGAAAAAAGAAAGCTCTCAAATGAAATTACAAATGRACTTCCAGGACAATTAACTCTCGAACTTCCAAAGGTACATCATGCACCAAAAACCACAATAGATCTAGTTTCTCAATATATTCTGCCAGTAAAATCTAGGTCTACCAGAAGAAATCATGATTGAGGGGAAGAAGCAAGGAATTTTCCTCTTCTAGTCTCTCTTTGCAGGTAAAACTTGACCCAGGCCTAATCTATTGTCCTTCACAGATAACTGATATGACAAATGTTCAAACAACTTCCTCCACAATATAAGAAATAAATCTTTCATCAGATTGCCAAAGTTATACCACCAACCAATCACCTACGAAAGATAGAATGCAAGTCGATACAAAACAATCTGAGATACTCAAGCATCACGTGGTAAATTAAGTTCTAGCCAGCATCATTTATATATGCATGCACACAGAGTAAATATACACTGCAATAAAATTAAGCAAGCTTCCTTCTCAAATTATTAAATGTGAGATGATAGCAACCAATGTGTAGGAAATAATTTCATATATTCAGATGACAGAAGTCCATCAAAAGGCTGTATTTRTTCTCATAGAACTATGAAATTCTCAGCCAATACAAAGAAAAGGCATAAAGCCAAGGAAGTCTTATGGTTACTTTCTAACAATAGAAGCAACCTTTAGCATTGAGATAATGCAGAAAATGCACAAATCTCATTGAGGAAACATGTAAATCTGCAATACAACTACATCCATTGGACTCTAAGAAACACAAAATACAAATGAAAGGGATAATTACACTATAATGATCGCTGATCAGGCAACTTCTGCAAGTCAAGACATTCATGACTCATCAAATGAATTTCAGCAAGAATGCCTCTAAAGAAGAACTACATGAGGTACGATTTTCATTTTTACATACTGTATATGCTAGAGGAAAATTACTTAATATCATAAATTCCGATTTTATCTTTACATATATGCTAGATGGCTGGCTAATCTTTGTGAGCAAAACAGATAATCCATTGCCTTCCAAATAATAAATACTTACATCAATTACARAARTAATATAGATAGAATACAACAGCACGAAGAAAAGCTCAAGTATGTCCATACTACCTCTGGCAAAGAACAGCATGACCAAAAATGGAATTGAAAAGGAAAAAAAATGTGCTACCAAAATGCTCCTCTTTATGGTCACTATACACATAATTTCATCAGTGATAAAATCAACGTTAGCATTATATTTCGTAATCTACTAACCAAAGAGAATCCAGCATTACCATTAACCTCATTGATCCAATGAAAACGTATATTAAATTAACTTCCCCTCTGGCTATYGCAGATCTTTAGGAATTAGATTAACAATAATCGTATCAACTCCACAACAAAGTGAACTTCGTGCTAACAAAGATGGAGAAAGTTATGAATTACTAATGGACTAATAAAGCATCTAAATCTCATAATACCAACAATAATCATCCAACAACACCAAGGAGACCAGAAAAAGCCAGGTTGCTTCAAGGAAGCACATAGCCGAACCATTGCTCAGATATAATCATATATCACAGAGCAATCGCAACAAAATTCGGTCTAAGTACTCGTATCGGATCTAGAATTTTCTTCGAGTCGCATTAAATAAAGAAACACCGAATCCAAATCTAAAACCCGAGCATCCTCCTCCGAAATTTAAAAAAAGGCACACAACAAATCGCTCAAAGTCTAAAAGTTTTGCTAATTCTAATCGATCCACAAGGTGTTTACAGCAAATACCTGACTGAAATTAAGGGCGTGATTTTCGCCGGCGAGTTTGAGATTGCCGCAGACAAAAACGAGCATACCACCGGCTGGACCAGACGGCTGGCAATCGACAGTGGCGATATGGTGCTGGCACTGCTGGAATGGGAGACTCGTTAGCTTAGCCGTGATATTCTGTGAACCCTGGATCTTCTGCCCCTCGAAGGTCAACATAGAGGCATCTTGATACAGAGTAGCAAGCTGGCCACGATTCGTATCGAAAGTGGTGTAGTAGTGCTCGACGAATGCCTTGGCCACAGCATCTGGATCCATACTCGAATTTTTCGCCGCTCTTCTGCGTCTGAGTAGTATGTATACAAGTCAAGTCTGTTCCCTCACTCTGCTTCTATTTTATCAGTTTGCCCTATCGCAAATATAATGCGGGGGTTTCCTCTTCTGATTTTCGTTCGCTGAAATAATACGCTATCAATAAAAAACCTACTTAGTGATGGGCCCTCTTTACTATTCCAAGCGCTTACTAAGGCTAAGCGCCTATCCTCCAACGTTTTCCTTTTGCCTCATCATGAAACTCTACGCCTTTTAGGCTTCTCGAACATTCCGCATTTACCATCCACCTCCATTATTCTTCTTGCCTTTATCTGGATTTCTTTGGGCCCAGTAACGGGTTCATGCACAAAAGAAATGAAAATAAAAAAGCGGTCCTCTTTTAAATGAAAAAAATCATCCCATCAATGCAAAAAATTAAAATAATTAATTAATCATGAACGATTTAACTAAAGTAAGGTTTCATTTATGACCTTATATATGATGCTATGTTAAAATGAATCTGAATCAAATTTAATTTTTATTAACATGATAAAATATTATTTCTTAAGTATTTGATCATTTAAATTCGGGTTGAATTGTACTTATGAAATTTATTTTTTAATAAAATTAAACTCGACCCAAATTTAAATGATCAAGCACCTAAYAGAAAAATTATATCCCATCATCTTAGCAATCAAGTCTTCACGAGCCTTAAATTTCTTTTTTCGTCAATTAAAATTATAAACAAAAATCAATCCAATCTATATAGAACGGGCCTATTGAAACTGGGCTTTCAACGCATCGATTAATATCATGGCGGAGGACAGGAGGAGCTACAAAGTACAAAGCCCACTCTTCCTTTTAATTAGTCCAAGAAATCTACAAAGGAAGTGGGCTCAGCAAAATAGAGAAACATAAAAAGGCCACAAAATTTTAAACGTCGACAGCAGGGTTCGAACCTGCGCGGGCGAAGCCCAACAGATTTCAAGTCTGTCTCCTTAACCACTCGGACATATCGACGTTACTGGATCTTGTCCCCCCAATAACCCATAATAATTTGAACCCGTGGGACCTACCTTCGAGATCCACTTGACTAAACACTTTAGCTTGCGGTGAATCAACTTCTGTACTGATTATCCATCTAATCCAATAATTAGTGATAATAAGCCAAGGAAAAACGTTTTCCCTACAAATTTTATTAGGATTAAACTGAAAAAGACATTTGGATAATATCAAATAAACAACGAAATATGTATTAATCCCAAGTTGTCCTAATCAGCAATAAAATTAGACACCGTGGCATCTATTTCCCAGATCTCCTTCTTCGTGGATAAGACCCATACAGTCAGATAGATTAGGGACATACAGTTCGCACTTCCTTCGCAAGAATTGCCCCTTTTGGTATTTGAGGTATGAAGGGCCAATTATTTGAAGAAATAAAATGAAAAAATAATTACCTATTTGGATTTATTGGCTGTTGGATTTTCGAAAAGGCATTTGTCGCCAGTATCTTGTGAATTAGCCAGATTTCTAGTTGATCTTACAATGTGTTAGATGCAGAGAGTTGGAGGASAGGCAGGGGTTTTGATGATTAATGATTTATGATTTAGTCGGGTTATGATTTTTGTGAGATTTTTATATATTATTACGAGTAATTGTAGAAGCAGATCATTTTTATCATTTTACTTGTGGAATCGAGCACTAATTTTATCTTCTAGTGACTCAATATTGAGCCATTTAATATTTTTTTTATAATTTAAATTAATCAACTATCTACATATATAATTGTTTTAAACACTCAAATTCAAAGAATTTCTCTAACAAATATCTCTAAAATATCATTTCTCTTCTCTTACATCTTCTCTTGACATTCTAAGGTAATAATAGTTCAAATTCCCCCCCCCCCCCCTCGCCTTCTCTTTCTCTCCCTGCCTAATTTATTGTTAGATTGATTTTAAGATCGAGTTTCAAAAGTGATAAGAGTAATATATTTGAAGCAATTGATATGCGAGAAAAGAGATAACTTAAAATATATATCGAGTATCAATTGGTATATGTATTTGTATGTTTATTATAACTTAAAATATAAGGACAATTCAATAATAAATAGCAGCATTTTCCATCCTAATCAAACTTAAAAATGAAATAATAATGAAATTTAAATATAAAGACAATGAAATTTAAAGAGATATGTTATATTTTTATATAATTGTAAAAATAAATAAATATATAAAGACAAATAAGAATATATAATATTTAATTAACATACAGTGAATTGATCGTGTACATAAATTTTTTTTTCAGTATTACTCCATAAAACATATATTTCCAAAGACTATATGTTCAAAATTATTTTTTATATTATCCTCTTTTCTTAGAAGTACAAAAATTATTAATTATATCAAGGATTAAGGTTGACTAGGATATAATTTCTACTCAATTATAMATTTTTTAATAGGTAATGTACTTCACGATTATAAGGTTATATTGATATTAAGAATATAAAAGACGACACCGGCACATTTATTTTGTGAATTTTTATCTTAATCCATATGATTAATTAGTCTTTTCACATCAAAAAGATATTGTAATCTTTATTTGACCTCGAGAAAATTGAGCAATTATTGAGAATTAGATGAGAAAACGACACGTAACAGATCAGAGTTGCTGGATCTCGATCACATGAAAAGCGTGTCCGTTCTGGGACAGCCTTTTCCTTTGATTTTTGTCGCGTACTCGCTAGATACTATTTTTAGAACAACTAGTCGAAGTACCGGAACAGTTCCATGATGGCTGATGCGATCTGGTGCTATGATGCACACATGCAATAGTAGCAGTATTTCAAACTTTATAGAAATTTAAAAAATATATTAATTCAAAATAAAAATTTAAAAAATATTTGGAATAAAGGTATGGTCTTCGTCATTCCAAACGACGTAGTTGCTATAAAATCACCCAATACTTGTCCTCGTTTGAAATGTACAAACATCATGTTTGAAATTAAATTCAATAGAGAAACGTATGCTCTTGTTTCACTCTTTTGAATAGACATTTCTTCCACTCCTCTACTATTAGTAAAGCCAGGAATAATTGGTTCCTACGATTCCGGAAGAAAGACTATTGGGTCAATCCTCACACGGACAAATATTTATGATGTTATGGTTTTAGAAAGAACCACGCAAGAACCTTGACCAACGCACGCAAACATTTACTATTTTACTTTTTATTATTATGAAGGGTGTAGCTCGGGAGGGTGAAGACGGCAGTCATTCTTAATATTTTTTTAAAAATTTTATATATATAATTTTTCGTTCCTTTTAATATGTTAATTATTTACTTTCGTCTTCTTAAGATTATTATCATTTGGTATTCTTACTCGATGAGTTCAACATAATTTGTGTCAATAAAAATTAATTTTCACTTGAAAAAAATGTGAATTATATCTCTTTTAACATAATGTCACGAATAAGATTCAAATATGAAATATTATTTTTTAATTTAGTAATTCACTTACCAACTATTCATGATTCTATATAAATACCACTCAATTTTTTTAACTTATTTCTATCTCTCATCTAATTAAGAATATCTTTAAATATRCCTAAATATTTCTTTTACTTATTTATATTTCTCGTATAATTATGAGTTTTTAATATTTATTTCTCGCCATTACTCTTCATGGTGTCTAATGATCCGCTCCGTATCTTATACTTAAAGGATAAAAATATTTTTTAAGGTTATTTTATCATTTTAAAACTATTTAAAAGGCGTTTTAATTAAAATTGATAAAATTGTTCAATATTAAAAGAAAGAATAACTTTAAAATGATAAAATTGACTTTAAAAAACGTTATAACTTTTAAGTATAAGACACGCAAATAAATCCTTCGAATTTCTCTCTTAAAAATGATGACGGAGCTAAAAAAAACTTATAACTAAATGAGAAATAAATAAATAAAATTAATGAATATCTACTAAATGATTGAGGTACGTAAAAAATTAAATTTTCTTGAAATCAAACTTGTAAATTTACCTCCCACCAACTACGGAGGCAGGAATCATGATCCTAAGGCCTATATCACATCAGAGCAATCAAACCTTAATGCATCCGCTGTCTACCAACTTCACGTTGTTGCAGAATTTCTCAACTGTTGGTTATGCGCGCCGATAACTCAGACTTCGTTTCTTGTGTAGCTATGCCTTTGAACTTATGCAAGGTACATTAACACTACTCATTTATATTTTAAATACTATATATAATTAAATAATAATATTATCAGTTCCTACATATATGAGCATCGATATCATTTTTTGCTTCAATGTTTAATTGTCAGATTGATTTCAGGAGTAGCTAGTATACTAGTATATATATATTAAAAGGTTAAAAAATGCCTTGCCTTATGTTAGTTATTTTATATCTTTTCTTAATTTTTTGTAAAGTTTTAATATCGTGCTCTGGATTAACAAAAGGATGTAGAAAATGTCCATAATTAGACGTGTAACTTAATTCCAGTATGTGAAGTATATTCAATCAAATATGTTAAAAAAAAAAAAAAAAACCATTGCCATTGAGCTTTTCTATATTCGAATAATACTTCTGAGTCCTGACACAATTGGGACAATATCCGCACGCAACCTAGTGGGGCAGTATGCGGCCACTGGCCACCGCCGTACCTCCCCTGGACTTATTCGGTGCTAAACAATTATCTTTATATATATATATATATATAAAGATAATTGTTTAGCACCGAATAAGTCCAGGGGAGGTACGGCGGTGGCCAGTGGCCGCATACTGCCCCACTAGGTTGCGTGCGGATATTGTCCCAATTGTGTCAGGACTCAGAAGTATTATTCGAATATAGAAAAGCTCAATGGCAATGGTTTTTTTTTTTTTTTTTAACATATTTGATTGAATATACTTCACATACTGGAATTAAGTTACACGTCTAATTATGGACATTTTCTACATCCTTTTGAGTTTGTCCTGCGTGTTAAGAAAGTTAAATTTTAATTTTCAATCAAAACTAAAGAATTCGGATAGAAATTCATTGAATTTATGTTAAGAATTTCGAATGAAAATAATACCTCAAGCATSTTATACGTCGTGCTCTATCCGYAAYTAGCTTAAATGTATAGCAAAAAGATGTCTTTGAAACTTAAATTCAGATCATTCATTAATTGTTTTCTTGTAGGGTCATAATATTCTTTTGACTTTTGATATATCAATCTATTGATATTTATCGTTCCTAAAATGCATATTTAATCAACCTAAATAAAAAATAAAAATAAGAACCTTAAAGTCACACGTTTGTATAGTAATTGGTGAAAAAAGTAAACAATTAAAAGGGTAATTTAGAAATGTTATAAGTTGATCGAGAGATACTTAAAATGTTAAAAAAATACTAACGATGTAGATCTAGAAGGCTCCAGATATTTCTATGACATCGACTAGAGCACGTCCTACGCTTATTAGAGCACGGTATGCTCTTATTGATGCCAGAGATTGTGTAACAAGGAAATGTAGTAGTGCGAGAATATAATAAAAGATCCCTAATTACTGATTTTTGATGCATGGTTGTGCGAAAAATTTAATAGAGTTGGTGGGTAAGAAAACATGATTTGAGCCGAAGTTGTCCATAAAAGCACCAAAATCCAGCACAAATATGATTTGCATTCATTTATAGCGACACAAATTCTCCAACATAGCCAAATAATAAAATGGGTGGCGAATTTTTGTAACTATCCAAAAACAGATATATATGTAAAGYAGGATGGCGTGTTCCAGATGTTCTTGTRTCTATTCTATTTCCGACCATCGACTCGTCAACTTGCATCATCATCATTCCCATCCAAAAGAAAAAAGAAAAGGAAAAACAAGCTTCCATCAGGATCATCATCAACCATCATATTCCACCCCGATTTTCATGCTTTTCACTTGCAGATTTTAGCATTTTAAAAAGGGACCAGAAAAAGGTTATAATAGACAGCAAAGCAGAGATAACACCATTCCTTGAATCACTCGCTCAAGATATTGTTTCGAAAGTTCAAACCCGTTTGTAACAAAACCCAAGAAAGAACAGCCTAGGTTTTTGGATTGACTCAAGAGTATATATCAAATAGTATATCCAACAATGCCCGTTTCTTTCAAAGAAAGGATTGGTTTGTTCTTGAACAACAGATGGCTGGTGTTTGTGGCTGCAATGTGGATTCAATCTTGTGCTGGAATTGGATATCTGTTTGGGAGCATTTCTCCGACGATAAAGAGCTCTTTGAATTACAATCAGAGGCAGATTGCTAGGTTGGGGGTGGCGAAGGATCTTGGGGACAGTGTTGGATTCTTGGCTGGGAGTTTGTGTGAGGTGTTGCCTCTTTGGGGTGCTCTTCTTGTTGGTGCTTTACAAAATTTGGTTGGATATGGATGGGTTTGGCTKATCATCACCGGTCGAGCTCCAGTGATGCCATTATGGGCTGTAAGTGTCTGACTTTAGTACTTGATATCGTCTCTTTCTTTGTAATCATTGACCTTGATTTAGAACTTCGTCTCCTCTTCTTTTTCCTTTTCTGTTGTTTCCTGCAATGGGTCCTCTGGATTTTTTTTGATGATCTTATCTATATGGAAGTTGATGAATGAACTTCAATTCCTTGCGTTTGATTTAAYTAAGCTTGGGAAATGTTTTGATTCGATGAAATTTACTGGTGGAGTAAATTCTTTTAATTTAGAGGTCACAATGATTTAGTTTTGTTCTTAGATCGTTTCCTTTCCTTGCGTTTTCTCTTTCCACTATTGATTGTGCTTTACAAAGATATTTCTCGTGGAGTTGAGGTGGACAATTTTTAATCTATGATGCATATCCATCCAAGCCTGGGCTTGTCATTGTCCTGTTCTCGAACTGCTTTAATGGGTTACACCTGGTTCTATGATGCTGGGGTTTTTTGAAGATGTATGAGTGGCATCTAAAAGGTYAACATTTATTTGACCCTGAGGGCGGTCAATGGCGATGGTGGAGAATCATAGGTTTAATAAATGAAACAGCTTCTTTGCTTATTTACAGACAAAGCTGTGCGCGCCTATCCCTATCCATGTCCTACCTTTCAAGAAGTTTCTCGAGAGTCTAGTGCATGAGATGAGTTTTTGCTTTCTTCATTAACTGAGGAAGTCTTAACCTAAGATCCCTACAAAAGGAGTTCTATATGTTTCTTCCCTCTCCCTTGTAGTTTTCTGAGAAGTCTCTGTGAAAAGTGCATATGTAATACTCGGAATTTATCAAATAACGTACCAAACGATAACATCTTCCTTTTTATATAAGTTCAAATTTGGTAGATTTGGTGTTGTTGAATTGTGAATGAGAAATTTGAAATTTGTGTGCRTTTTGTTAACAATTCACCTGGGTATTGGTCGATTATTTATGTGTAATGCCATATAACAATCTTGGGTAAGAAATTAACTGCTCTAGTTTGGGTTTAGCGACGATCATGAAGTGCATATATCATTCTAAAACACATTCTTCCTGAGCGTATACCAATCTACATTACGCGTGAAGGAGGAACGGGATAAGTTTCTCTTTTCTTAAACTTTAAACTTTTCTGCATTCATCAGTGTTAAAGAGGATCATTCTGAGTGCATTCAGCAAGATCATTCAAACAGGAAAAACATTGTGTCACCACTTGTAGAAAGCATMTTTAGCATAATTGATCTGGGAAGTATATGATCATTTATAGAACAAGAAAATGGTGACATTGGTGCAATCATCTCAGATATTTGGAATTTAATTTCTGGAGCATTTCGTTTATTAGATTCTGAACTTGTATTTTTTTTACCAACTCAGATGTGCATTTTGATATTCATTGGAACAAATGGTGAGACCTACTTCAACACAGCAGCACTAGTCTCATGCGTGCAAAATTTCCCCAAAAGTCGTGGCCCTGTAGTTGGTATACTAAAGGGATTTGCTGGTTTGGGTGGTGCTATTTTGACTCAAATATATGCCGTTATCCACAGCCCAGATCATGCATCCCTCATTTTCATGGTTGCTGTTGGACCTGCAATGGTGATTTTTGCTCTCATGTTCATCGTTAGACCTGTTGCTGGTCACAAACAAATCCGCTCAACTGATGGATCATGCTTCTCCTTTATATATAGTGTTTGTCTTATTTTAGCTGCTTACTTGATGGGAGTAATGCTTGTTGAAGATATAATTGATTTGAGTCATAATGTCATAGTGATCTTCACTCTGGGTCTATTTGTTCTTCTAATAGTTCCCATCGTGATCCCCATCATCTTAAGTTTTTTTCAAGAGCCAAGATTACCAATTGAAGATCCACTTCTGCCACCTGAGCCAGAAAAGCAAGAGCCTGGTAACTCTGAACAAGATAGCCATGAGATTATATTCAGTGAAGTTGAAGATGAAAAGCCTAAAGAAGTGGACCTGCTTCCTGCTTCAGAAAGGCAAAAAAGAATCGCACAGCTTCAAGCTAAACTAGCCCAAGCAGCTGCAGAAGGAGCAGTAAGGATTAAGAGGAGAAGAGGCCCACACAGAGGGGAGGATTTCACCTTGACAGAGGCTCTAATAAAGGCTGATTTTTGGCTCATCTTTTTCTCACTTCTATTGGGTTCTGGATCTGGTTTGACTGTCATTGATAATTTGGGTCAAATGAGCCAGTCTTTAGGGTATGATAATACGCATGTTTTTGTTTCCATGATCAGCATATGGAACTTTCTTGGTCGTATTGGCGGTGGTTACTTTTCAGAAAAAATCGTTAGGTACTGATATTAGAAACTTACTCTCACTTTATGTTGATCTTTGCTTCTGTAATTCTTTCTCAAACAATCTTATCACCATGGAAAACAGGGACTATGCTTATCCCAGGCCAGTAGCTATGGCTGTTGCCCAAGTCATAATGGCAGTTGGACATTTTTTCTTCGCTATGGGTTGGCCTGGGGAGCTGTACATTGGGACTCTTTTGGTTGGCCTTGGCTATGGAGCTCACTGGGCAATTGTGCCAGCTGCTGCTTCAGAGTTGTTTGGCTTGAAAAAGTTTGGTGCTTTATACAATTTTCTCACTCTTGCAAACCCTGCAGGGTCTTTGGTATTCTCAGGTCTCATTGCCAGTAGCATATATGACAGAGAAGCTGAGAAGCAAGCTGAGGGGCACCARCATGGCCAACAAATCACACAATCTATATTATCGAGAGTTCTTTCTTTGGATGAACCTTTAAAGTGTCAAGGTGCCATTTGCTTCTTCTTGACTTCTTTAATAATGTCGGGACTATGTATTATGGCGGTTATTCTGAGCATGATTCTTGTATATCGGACTAAGACTGTGTATGCTCATCTATATGGGAAATCTCGCACATAACCTTGTGAAGATTCATTTGGCTTTGCCTAAAATCATCTGAGAAGAAGAATATTTATACTATATGCAATGTTGTAAGGGATGTCGCTTTGTCCAACCAATGTTTCGGGAGGCATCTTCTGTGCGAATCCGGAGCTCTTCTCTTGAGAGAACATGTCAGAAGCTAGACGTTGACATACTTATTCTGAAGCTGGGTTTTGATTTCTTGGTTTAGTGAAGAATGTTAATTAATTTTATTGTATTGATTTGTGTAGTTTTGTAACTTATTGAGTAAAGCTGTATTTGATTCAAGTTTTGACCTTGTCCCAAATTGAGGGATGACACAAAAGAAAGAAATGCTTTTATCATGAATGAATATATTCTAGGAGATTCCTCTTTCGGTTTTAGTTTTTTCAATTGTGGTGCTTTCGCGTCCCTGCTTATGTCTTCAGTGTTTGATGTAGATGTTTAAGTCCATTGAAGAAATAAGAATTTTGCAGCAAGCAGCATTGCTGGTTTGCATCCTTGGCCTTTTGTCTCCTTAGGATGTAACCTTGCCAGCCTATCTACATGTCCCAAGTTCGAAACCAGCAGCAAACTGGTAATGAACTTTTGAGCATCAGGTCTCTATATTTCAAATTTCTTCATTCCCACCAGGTATAAGCTAGAGCATTATTTGTCAAACATTCCCCAGAACTTGAAGTACTTTTCACGTGTAAATTTGAATTCCATAGCCACTCCAGGAGGGAACAAGTTTACTGAAGGGCTCAGGACTGACATTGCAGCAATTAATTGACAGTTAACTTTTATCTGCATCTTTTCTCTTAATGTTGCTTTCTAGTAGATCTTCAACATCAAATACTGTAGTTTTCCAACCTTCCAAGTAGACTCAATTATTCACTACTTACATAGAGAAAGGTAAGTATCTTGGAAGTTAAAACTTTTGAAAACTATATGCAGGAAGAAGTAGCCTGGGAAACAGTCCTTATTCAACATTCTTTTCACGCTATTGTCCAGTTCCAGTGCCAATTACTAGCAAACTTTTGTTCAAATGCTATCATATATTTACTGGACTTTGCTTTCATGAATTGAAGGTGGTGCAATCCCTCCTTATCTCTCCCTGGTTGCCTGTTTTGACTCCAACCCTGCCGAGATTCCTCATTGCTGTGATGAAGGCTGCATTAAAGTTGGAAGGGTTGTTTGCAAAGTCAGTAACAGAAGGCTGAGTGGACGGATTAGTGAAGAGCTCTTGGTCTGAAGTGAAAAGTCCCTTTCCTCCAATCAGATTCTGGTAATAAACATTGTCGAAAGTTGTTGGAGTTGTCGGATCAATGGTTATGGCTACACTAGGATCCACAATTTGAGGGCACTGCTGCATTAACTGTTGAGCATAATTTGGATCCAGCGAAGGGTCGATTGGAGATGAAGGCGAGAATGAATAGAGACGATTGGAGAAACGATTGCAGTTAGCAAAGCCTATAGTGTGAGCACCTGATAGCGCAATAAGATCTATCTGGCTAAGATTGTTCTTGGCAAAGAGGGCACTGAGTTTGTTGAGATCGTCAGTGGGTTCAGGCAAATTTCCAGCAACTCGAGATGCCTCAGAAATTCGTCCATCACGGCGTCCCAACTCTACACTGAACGAAGGACCTCCAGCCTGAAACGAAATGCATCAGAGTAGTCAATTTAAACTTCAAAGGGACAAGATTCTAGCAACCAAAGAGATTGGAGGCCTGCGTCTACCATGACTACAACATCTCTCGCAGCAATAGCTAAAATGTCTGCACATGAGACTATACCCGGGCACTGAGCCTCCACGGCCTCTTTTGCCTTGATAACGGTGTCAAAGCCATCTCCGGCCAGAGAAAGATTATCTTCCGAGTCTTTTTCTGCATCTCCGTTTGGTGAAGCAATAATAACGGATCCATCACATCCCTAGAAAGCAAAACAGGGATTTGTTTCTTTGGCAATTTACCACAAAAATTCTGTCTGCATAGACCTCACGATCGGCCAATTACGATACAGTTCATAAAGAATTTAGCCCTTCTTCTTGTTCTTAGAGTCAAACTACTTTGGTTCCTTCCCCCGAACGATACTTGCCAAATAAAACCATAAGTCCCARACACTACTGATCACCTAATAAGATGATTAAGTTATATCATTAGCAGTAAAGGTTCGAACCAAGGTTTTATCAACTAACGCAAAAACGAGGATATTTCATCAAAATAGACTACATGTTCCTCGTGATTCAAGTTTTCGAAACCTCCGCTAGTATTAATTAGTGTTTAATCCAAGGCAATCTCGAGAGTACACGACTCGGAACTTGGAAAGGGTAACCAACACGTGTTTGAGATACTGTACTGGTGACTGAAGGTACATGCATTTGTGGTCCTACGTTACTGAAAACCAGAAAACAGAAACGGTTCTAGATGGAAACGAAAGCTACTGTATCTCAGGAAAAAACAGGGAACACCAAATGGTTTGAGGATGGAGGACATGCAGAATTCTTGAACATTCTACGTACCTCAACAAAGCAGTCATGGAAAAACAACCGAAGCGTGGCTGGAATTGGAATGAATGTCTGAGTGGCCTGCAGTTTGGCAATCACCGCCTGCTGCACAATGGATTCTACGTTTGGACAGCTTGAACTGTAGAAGTTCTCCACCAACTGTGCTTCACCTCTGGTGACGAGCACCATGGCTGCCATCAAGAAGAGAAACCACCTTCTGTGCAACTTCATCTCCACTATTACTGTTTGTCAATATTACTGCTGCACACTGCTCTTCCCCTCCCCACCCCTAGATCTCAATTACTTGTAGAAAGCAAATCATATACAACACGTAAATAACCAATAGAAGAAAGAAGAGATTGGATGGTGACGCTTGCGGGTATGCTTGGTCTTAAACCTCAAAAGTCCAAAGCCTTCAAACATATTCTAGTGAACTTTCTTGCTTCAACCCTCCTATCTCAGAGTCTCAAGTTCTTTTATGCCTAAATTACCTCAATGTATTATTAGTCGAGCCTTCATAAAATAGTTTTGATTGCTTATATATGAAGCATCCATGCCTATATACATATACTTCCATTATATTTCTCTTRGGTTTCTAGGCTCATACTGCATGCAGCTCGATAACTATGAGTGTCAATAAATCACCATAACTCCAAATGGAAAAGTTTAGATTTGAGGGATTTGCTGCGTCTCTGACAAAAATGTTGGATTAGACTTTGCATGTAAAGTATTAATCTCTAATAATTAGAGGAAGAAGTGTATAAAAATATGTATCGAAAAATTTCGATTTTTTTTTTAAAATTACAAGTTTAACTAATACAATATCTCCACTTATCCTTTACGAAAAGGATAAGTTTCAATTCCAGTGGAACTAAAATTAGATCAATGATGGTTCCTTCTAGATTTGTGAATGAATGCCTAAAATGTGTGGTTTTATTTGACTGCTGAACGTTCACCCTGTCATACTTTGCTAATAGAGAGAGCCGAAAATGACAGAGCAACAAATCCTGCTCAGAATCCAACAAGAAGGACCAGCTGGGGAAGTTTTTTTCCTAATACAGCACTTATGCAATGGTCAACCGAATGCATATCCTCCTTTGCACAAACCTGATCAATTATGCCTTTCCCTTTTCTTCAAATTCTCCATCAATTTGAAATTTGGGCCGCACAAATTGTCGGATCAGTATATAAGGTAATGCAATAGATGCATTTAATTACTTCCTTTTTTTATTTTAAATTAAACTATTTTATTTTCTCATTTAACTCGAACTTTATTTGAATTTCATTATTACTCGCGAAGAGAGTAATAAAATATGTATCATACCGTTATCAAAGGGGTTGAATTTATATTACTCTTCAACTACTCCAATGGCACGCCTTACCTTTTCCATCATACTAAACGAGGCTTTCTAACTTCTGTGATCTTTATTGCTTTCATTGAATTAGCTTCAATCATTTCTGCATATCTCTAACCATTTATTTGATTCCATATTCTACTGCACATTCTCATCATTACTTTTTCTTTTTTAATTTTTTAAATACAATAAAATATAATTTTTACTCGGAAAAAACTTTATAAATATTGATGAACATGAGATAACTTAATAATTTATTTATAAAAATGACTTTAAATTACTAGAGTTCTCATCATTAGTCCATCACTACATCCTTGTTGATTTATAAATTACTATATTCATCTCAACTCATAATTAAAGCCTCTCACAGATAGAAAAAAAGATCTTTTTGATGTAGACAAGATAGAGTTAATAAGATAATACTAAATGCCGATCATTTAACTAAGGTATGCAAGCGWGTATGGGCATTGTTATTCTTTTAAAATATTTTAAACCATTTCAAAATTCAGAGGCCCAATATAATTGGGCCATATTAGAACATTTGGATGGGTCATTTTGGTCCAACGGCCCAATCTGTTCTTTGGGAAAGTTGTAATTAAGATGGGGCCATAGATTGGTTGGAGAGGTGAAAGTTGAACTTTAAACTGGGAGGACATAACGTCTAGATTCTACGCCGAGGAGTATGGCCATGGAAGTGGAAGCGAACCGAGCGAACCTAGGGTTTCCCTATTGGAGCCCGATTCGACGACGATTCAAGCCGGATTCACCTTTCTTTCATTCCGGCAATATTGAAAGAGAACTTCTCGTGAAGCAGGTTTCTGATTTTACTAATGATTGTTGTATTTCAAAAATCGTTTCGACACATAATTTGCTGAGAGCATTTGCGTGAGAGGCTCAGAGTTGATTATATATCATAGATGGGTCATGGTTTAGGACTTTTTCTATCCTGAGCTGTATTCTGCTACATTTGATGCTGTTCATTTTGAATTTGAATAAGTGTGGTGACTGAACAACTGTGTGTGAATTGGTGGTTCATTTGATGGAAGATTTAGCAACTATGATTCTGTTTTCTTCATGAATTCTGTAACATCGTCTTAATTGATATTTCCGCTTCACTTTAGTGATTTGATCACCGGTCCATTCATTTTGCTAGGTTAGCACTCAACAGGTTGATTTGTGCTATTTTTGCTACTGAGCATCCGGCTTTTTTATGCACTTTTATTTAGTGGGTGCATTGGAAATCCGCTTTTTGCTTAATTAAAAACTGATGCAGGAGTGAGTGGAAGCTTTTGTAAGGTGCGATCAATAGGGTGTCTAAAGATGTGAAATTTGCCTGGTGACATAAATTTCTTTTTTTCCATCTTTCTYGCATACAAATATAAACAAACACAAGAGCTAAACATTTTCTGGTCCAGGTTGCATTGGATTTAACTGAAGAAGAGAAGCAGCAGATTCACAATATAGAAGATCAGGAGAACAGGTGAATGTTACATTGTAGTGGGTTTGTTTTGCCAGTCTGCCAATCATCTGTGAATTAATGTTTACGTGCATGATGTATCTATTATATCTTCGCATCTACTTAATGCATAAATCCATCTAARGTARCATGTATTGCATYTGCGAARACAGAATTGGTTAGTCACCCTTGAAATTTTCTGAGAAATGCTGATTTATACCTACAGGATATGGACATTCCTAAGTGATAAATGAGTATTGATCTATTTATGAATATTATGTTTCAGGATGTGTTTGTTCCTCTGAGAGTAGGAAATTTTTGTTAACCAAGTATTTCTTTCTCGTTTTATGTGTCCCAAATCAAATATGAAACATTACTGTGTAAATAAACAAGCCAAGCAACTAAAAGAATTCTTTTCCTGCCATTACTCGACCAAGACAGTTTATCATGCATGCTAGATATTCCACTAGTGTGGATGAATCCTCTAGGTATTTGGCAAAAACTTGTGTCTCTAACTGTTTATCTACTTATTTATTGATTATGCTAGTGAAGTGCAAGCTAATTTTGTTCGATACTGTATTCGGCAGTAAAATATGTTGTCCAATTGTTGGTTGTGGCGCACACTTAAAATCCTTGGGTGCATTTGAAGAACATTATTCTGCTCGACACTCTGCCTCTTGTTCAGTATGCTCAAAGGTTTATCCGACGTRACGCCTACTAAGCATTCATATATCKGAGGTCCATGATTCTTTCTTTCAAGCAAAAGTTGCTCGTGGTTTTCCAATGGTAATATTTTGCCTCGGAAACCAAGCTTCCTGTTTTAACTGTTGAATACATAGATAGTTGGAACAGTGCCCAATTATTTTCTCTTTGAAATTTTATAATGACATCGTGTCACAAGTTCAATCTCTTTGAAACTGACCAGACGTGCTTTTTTATTAATCAATATGATGATATCTGTGGGCGAGTGGGTGCTGGTCTCTTTTACTTCTGCAGTGAAAATTTAGTTTCAGATGATCTGACATGTATTTCTGGTTCTTTGGTGATGARAGTATGAATGCCTTGTGGAAGGCTGTGGTGTTAAGTTGAAGAGCTACAAAAGTCGGCAACAACATCTGGTTGACAAGCATAATTTCCCTGCTTCATTTGAGTTCTTCAAGAAAGCCCATCCATCAAAGAAACAAAGGCAGCAAATCAAGCAGAAACAAATATCAAAAAACACAGAAGATGCTCCAACAGCCATGCAAATAGAGGAAGATACTATGAAAGACCTTGTTTCAGCTGTCTCTAAATTAAGCACGTCAAACTCTCCTTCAACCGTAAGCTTTGGCCGGCGACATACTCGTGGTTTGACATTCGTTCCTCGGGCTGTTCAGCGGGACAGAAAACCAGATTCCACCGATGAAATGAGGACATAGCCAGAATACTTCTTGTTGACTTTGCACATATTGAGATTTTCTCGCCTACTTTTACATYGGGTGCCAAGACTGTACTGAAGCAGAGGAGTGGCAATTGCTGTTTCTAACAGAAGGAAAGTTTGGTCTTTTCGTTGGACATTCACTGACATGTAAAATGTAATGGTCTCCTTGCTGGGATACTGTTCTATAGTATAGTGCAAAGGGCTGTGCGGGAAGGAGTTTGTGTATAATCTTGAGCCATCTGCTTGTGCTATTATGTGTTCATTGTCGCAAGCACTAGAGTATTCATGTATTTTTATTTTCAGTAGCTCTAAAAGCAATCGATTCAACATTGAAAACACCTCAAGATAATATAAAACAGCTTTTAGTTTTTCTTTTTTTAAAATAATTTGTCTTCAATGAAAAAAATTGAAAATAGCTCATTTTAAGGTTTAAATACATAGAACATGGCGCTCCTAGAGTTAAATACATGAATATTATGATGTACTTTGGTTAGGAATATGTAAAATCCTGCCTTCAAAGATCTATAGTTTTGTTTTAAGCTTAGAAACCCAAACCATACAAACAAATGACTTTTGACAAAAATGTCAAAGCAGGTGGGAAGGGTAATTCTGTCATTTTAGGAGCAACAAAAGGCCCAAATCAAATGGATCAATACGCGTCTATACGACCCTTTACAGATAATTGCATTGCAGACTTCAAACAAACACTTTCAGCGGGCGAAAGGAGTCTAACAAGCAACTATGGATGCTTTGGATTCCGTCTTTGATCCTCTAAGAGACTTCGCCAAAGACAGTGTACGTCTGGTGAAGCGTTGCCACAAGCCCGACCGCAAAGGTATATTTTCTTCTGGGGAAAAAATTGTAAATCTTAGGTATTTCGATCTTTTGAATCTCGAATTTTGACGGATCCGATGAGACCTTTGTGTGCTTCGAGCTTGAGCTTGGTAATTGGTTTTACTAGCATCACCTAATGATTATTTATTTTTAATGTGCTTAGAGTTTTCGAAGGTAGCTGTGCGTACAGCTATAGGTTTCGTGGTGATGGGGTTCGTAGGGTTTTTTGTGAAGCTCATCTTCATCCCCATCAACAACATTATCGTCGGATCTGTTTAATTGTTTCGAAACGGAGGTATTTTCTTCTTCCATAGTCCCTCCTGTTAAATTATCATGATTAATTCTATTGATCGTTGGAATTAGTTGTCAATGGCTGAATTTGGAGTTGGATCCTCCAAATGGTGTTGTCTAATGGTTAAAGTTCAAAACCAAAAGTATCTCATGGATTAAAAAACTCCCTTCTCTGTACAATTGGTAGATCGAATTGCTACTAAAACTATGGATCTATGTTCTCTACTGGTCTCCTCTTCTCTCGCATTTTAAGGGGAAGGGGATCCTTGTATGGTTTACAACTGATCTTGCTATTGAATTAGTAATTAAACCCCATAGCAACTGCCCAATCAAGCATTAGGCGTTCTTGACTATACTTTGCCTCCTACTCTTTATTTGATGGATAACAAATAGGCCATGCATTTGTATACATTCTCGTATTTAGGCATCTGCTGTTTCGGTTAACTTTTGTGAACAAATGAAAAAAGAAAAAAAAAAATCCAAATTTCATTCTCGTCCTGCACTAGTCTGTGGGGCTGCATCTGTGCAAGGCAAAACTTATTTGAAAAGAAAGAGTCCTGTTTCATGTGATAAATATTAGTTGTTGCATTTTTTTTTAGTTTGACAATTAGAGGGACTGAATAGCCCGTGACTGATTCTGTTTATTGGTACTTCAGGTTGTCGGGAAATTGAAGTGGAGGAACAATAGCAATTGTCAAGCATATAAAGAGGATAGTAGCTCTGTATTCCACAGGGTTTTAGTAGACATGTTGACCGTTTCTACAGCTTTTTTTGGGACTCAGTTACAGTTATGTTCTTTTGGTGACGTGAATTTATTGAATATTTAGTTTGCTCAATTAGAATGAAACAAAAAATCAAGGGATTGATTGTCAGCTTCGCTCTTCTAACGAGTATTTATCGGGCTCTAATTTGAACGTCTTTACTTTTGCTCTCTGTCCAGCTCTTGAGAAAAATCCTCTGGTTCCCCGTCATAACAGAAACCCGAAACAAACTAAAGAAGAATGAATTGCAAMTCATGTTTACATGTAATTGAGCAGTGGAAACAAAATAAAACAAACAATTGCAAGAAAGGCTTCTCTACATGCTTTTTTAATTATAGCGTGTTGGAGGTTCATCATTTACTGAATTAGGGAGTTTGCTCAGCATTCTGGTTGCCCATCTGAAGCTTCAATAGCTGAAGCAAGCACTAACTGCGACTGAAGAAGATTGGCTTCTCTGGTTTCTCTTCTTGCCTTTCTACGCTCCCGCTGTAATCTAAAGGACTCTCTTTTTCGTGCTCTATAGCTGTTAGGATTTTCAGGTTGTGGAACATAAGGATAAACGCTCACCTGTGTATTAAAGAAAATTAGACTATGCCATTACAAGACACGCTTAAAAATACATATAGTGGAGATCTACCTTCTTCTTGTTATCAGGCCCAAACTTCTCAAATTTGACAAGCCCATCGATCAAGGAGAAGATTGTGTGGTCCCTGCCAAGTCCAACATTTTTCCCTGGATGAAACTGGAAATTCAAGAAGCAAGGCCAGCGTGATCAACAAAAAATTCAATCATGAGATCTTATGAAAGAAGTTCATGTTAATAAACATACAAATTGTTACTACTGAAAAGTGATTGAGGCTATCGACTAAGCAATCCGGGAAAACAATCTAAACGCCTCCCTCTTGAGGAGTAGCAAAATAGACACAACATTTGAGTTAAAAAAGAATCTCAAGTAATCTCCTGTGTCTCTCACCAAGTCTGACAAGGGCACTTAACCAGTTTTAGCCATTTATACCTATTTGGTGCTTCGCGATAAGAGCACTACTAAAAGCAGATACTCTTCCACCAATGCCCAAGCTCCTCCTTTCCCCCTCTGCTTATATATCAAGTACTCTAGAGCACAAATTTTTTACAACCAAACTGGACAGGAAAAATGTGAAGCCATTGCTTTGAAGCCCTACTGATAGATATGACTTCGTTGACCTCAAACATTTCCTTCAGTATGCAAAATAACAATTAAATATGAATTAACAAACTTTTGTAAATGTAATGATGTGTGACAATTAAAGCCACCAACTTCAACAACAAAGTAAAGCAACAATTCCCCTTTTGTTTTTTCTTTTCTTTTCTCCCCTAAATAATACCTACAACCTTGACAACTGCAATCAGCATCAAGGAGTTACAACTTCAGTTAATGAGAAACACAGGTAGTTGGTGGCTTCAATCAACCACACTAAAATTCATTTGATTGTGAACCAAGTGGATCATTTATCTTTAGTTTCGGCTTTAGCAAACTGGTCAATATATTTGATGCAGAAAAATATTGCCTTTTACAACTGCTGATCCAGTATATCATTGCATATATCTAATGTTCAACTTTAACTGTTGTGCAAGCTCCTGTGGTGAAGAAGTATCCAGCGATACTCTCACTCACTTCATTTACATGCTTCTTCAGATTAATCCAATCTCTGATCATAGCTGCTTTTGTTGAAAGGGACTCCAAAAACTGGCAAATCCAGTCAGGAGAGGAGGTTTTCACCATACTATATGCTGTAATATCTCAGCTCAGGTAGTTGCAGGCTTCAATCAACCACACTAAAATTCATTGAAAGGAACTCACATCCATGCATATAAAATGCCTTTTCTTTTTAACTGATAAAGGATATTTTGTGAAAACATATGAATTTGAAAATCATACAATTAGCAACAAAAATCTGAATTAAGGAAGAGAGCCAAGCAATCACATCCGAAGAGAGACGAGGAGAGAGAGAGAGAGAGAGAGAGAGAGAGAGAGAGCTATTCCAAGTATTTATTCCTCATAATGAACAATGATGAATATAATTCAGCGGATGCAATAGAGCACTGCATCTTCTGGCAAACCGAGTTCCAGGCTGCAGTTAAACAAGGTTTTGGATTTATGTACTGCTACGAAAGAGTCAATAAGTATAATTTCTACCAAACAAGCASCAATTAACTGCATTGCAAGATCTAGAGCTGTTAAAACACATATTCAGCACCAGTTAAAAAGACATGCACTAATACATGCATCAACAACCTAAGGAATATGCCTATCTAGTATCCCAAGTTGGAAAAATCAGAAAACCAAGGGGAAGATGCATAGTAGAGAAATTAATAATAGCAGATAAAGGTATCAGAACGTTTGTAAAAAATTCCACAAACAAGAAGGCAATCAATYTCTAATTCGGGCATAATATGKAACATAGGTGTATTACAAGGATATAAAGCCATGTGTATGTATATATCTACATAGTAAAAGAGCAGTTTGTTGTAGCTACATTTATCTTAATACTGGGGGAAAAACAATAGTTCTAAGCAAAACTAAAAATGTTCAACCAAAACGAAATTAACGCCAAAATCAAAGAGTTAGAAGCACAAGTTGATACCTTGGTACCACGTTGGCGGACAATAATGGCGCCAGGCTTAGCTACTTGATCGCCGAAAATTTTGACACCAAGCCTCTGGCCAGGAGAGTCTCGACCGTTCTTTGTGCTTCCAGCACCTTTCTTGTGCGCGGACTCAATTGTCAAGGGTGATTTCAASGGGAATGACACCGAGAGCTTGTGGCCGACGTGAACCGATCCAAAATCTCCTCTGAGAAAGGACGACGAGGAGCTCGACCCTATGGATAATCCTCTGAATGCTCCCGCTAAATTGAAATTCACACAAGCCGCTGCCATTTCTSTGTCAATGAAATTGCAGCAGACATTAATTGAAATCTGAGTTATAAAATGAGTTAGGGTTTGTGGASCTTACTCGACCGAAGGTGCAGTTCTTAGCCTCGCAGGCCGAAGGAGGGTGAGGAAGTGAGATTAAAACCTTATCGGTTGTCTAAAGCTCATCAAGGCAGAGTACAGAGGACGCCAGAGAAACACCAAAAAAGGTTCTGAAATAAAATAAAAGAAAAATAAGCATCCCTTTTCGAGTGTACGGTGAAAAGCCCGTGTCATGATGAACTTGAAGAGGACCTCAACCCAGCCCAAATTAAAAGAAAATTCCTTGAAAACCTAGGCCAGCCCAAATAAACTTATTTGTAATGAAAGTGAAAAGCCCGTGTGATACTCATGTAGAACTGTAGAAGAGATAGATAAGCCCATTCGCAGCGAAAGTGAACAAGCCCATGGGATAATGAGGTACAAGAGGGCCAAGGTCAAATTAACAAAAGCACCACTGTGGAGAGTGGGATTTGAACCCACGCCCTTTCGGACCAGAACCTTAATCTGGCGCCTTAGACCAACTCGGCCATCTCCACTTGCCAAATTAGTTTTTTTTTTCTTCAATTACAAATCAAATATTTGCTCAGGTCAGAGCAGCATTCCCTCGAATGAAATTTTAATAACTTGGTCTGTTTTGGAACCAGGATTAAGAAAAAGATAAACACGAATAATGAGAGTAGAGAAACACAATAACAATAGTTCAAGGACAAACTGCATCCCTTTTAATTTTTGTTTCTGAGAGCTTTTCAATGCTAAAACTACTGTTTTCACTGAATTTGAAAGGTAATAGCCAGCAACTTTCGAAACTACTTAGCAGACATCCACTATCTTGGCCGGAAAACTGGGGAAACCCTTCTTCGAACGACATCTTGAATCTGTTCAATAGACAGGATCGATGACTCTCCCTCAAAATTGGCTTTSTCCATCTGARGGTGAASCTGAGAACCACAACTACGAATTAGCTGGCAAAAAATTCTAATATTTTGGGGTGCAAGATGCTCCATGATTTTCAGAAAAAGCATGCATGGAATTAGAACACAAGTACGATGAAGCTACTAGCCAAATTTCTTGATTACTGGAAAATATAATAACTTAGTAGGATTAATCGTACATTCTCCAGGACTGCAGACTGGTCATCCAGATGAAAGTTGCGCATGTAAGTCAGCATCTCCAATTGCTGTAAAAAGTATAGCAATCAACTTTTATACTAATCATCACTAAGTGAAATTGAAGAATCTTTACCTGTTCTTGTAATTTCTGRAGCATATGCATTCTTTCTGCGAACTTTTCTGGTCCAAGCTCAGCTTCCTCACACGCCATCTCTTCCCTTTCAAGCAAAAAGCAAGCTATGTGAAATTTATTGCTTTACAAGAGATTTGAAATGGAAAACATRAACAAGACATCATATGCACACCCATAAAAAGAATAGTTGCAAGCTCAAGCGCATAAATGGAGCTTACCTTGCAACAAACCCATAGAAGCGTATCATTAGATCTTGATCATTCTCATAAGCCACATTTACTTTTCCAAGGCATGAAAGACCAAATCTTGGATCTGCATTTTYACCAATCAGCAGCTATTCATTTTGTTAATCATAGGCATAAAAAATAAACAACAGAAAAGAAAACTAAGATGATCACAGGCATAAAGAAACCATTTTCCTATCTTAARGCTATATACCAAATTATAGTTGCTCTTTTGCCCCAAAAATCCCCATACCCTTTTGCAGTGATTTCTCAATAACATAGACATCAAACAGTAATATAGAAACAATGCCAATGATGTAAAGGCAGAACCAAAATCCTTGAAACAACATTTTACAAGTTCTTATTAGCATATAACAATAGAAGGACTTAGGTGAGCTCATAGCTCCAGCAGCTCTTCGTTTAGTCATAACCATATGTTTCTGAAAAGAATAGAGGCACTGGTATGACAACGGCCCAGAACATGTGAGTACAAGAAAGACAATAAAAAAAACTTCTCCTATCAATACAAGTTCGTGAAGCTTCTTGATAAATCAGAGACCACTATATCCTGCTTCTTAGCAAGTCATAAAAGCATTTTATACAAGGATGTGAATTTAGAAGAAGAAAAGAAAAAGGAGAAGAAAAGGGTACAGTGAGAACCCATTGCTCAAAAGTTGATCAGGTAAGGTAACTAACCAACTCCCATTTCCAAAAGGATCTCCTCTTGAATTGCAGTGGTAAGGGCAACAGCTTCCTGCATATATCATATTTTAGCTTTAGGAACAAAAAGAGACTTGACATGTCCAAATAAGAGAAACAATGATCAGGTTACTTATGTTTCTCACATCAAAGATGCTAGATGCCAAATCTTGCAACAAAGTTCACGAACTAACTTATAACTAAAATCCTTCTCCTATAACAATCTTTTACTTCACTTTCATTTAATTTTACAAAATATTCATTTTGCTGCTTCCTTTGTTGGTTCTTTTTTTGCGTCACAACTCTCTTCATAGACAGGACCATGCACTTCTCGCAAGGAGACCTCTGGTGAAATGCTGCACTAATATTAAAGAGTGGGGGTTTTGTGACTTTGTCCACTCAAATGAAAGTGCAGATGAACTGGACGCCATAAAGGACCTCATAAGTAAGATTTCTTACCGGTAAAATTTGTCTAGATAGTCCATGCAAATGAAAGTGCAGCTGAACTGGAGTTGTATGGTTTTAGTCATAAACGAGACCAAATCCACCACAAAGGACCTTCAAAATATGATTGTTTCCAGTACAATTTCGTATAAATATGTATCCTGCAATCTATATTGGTATAATGTTTGCTTTCCCAACAACCAAATCAGGAGTCCTTCCACTGAAAGTTCCAGGAAAATCTTTCCCCTAGGAAATGGAGAGAAACTCCGAGGAATAGCAACTAGGAAATTGATGACCATGCCACAGGATGAAAAGAGGAAAGGGAAGTTCAACTTCAGTTCTTTCAGATTGATCTGCCACCTCTACTCAAAAGGTACAAAGTACTACTAACAGAATCCATGAGAGAAAAATGAGACAAAAGACACCATCACTCAACAAACCGCTCCAATCTCTGAAAAGTGAACTATCAGAAATCGGAGTTCACTYAGACACAAATCCAAATAGCTCGTTGCCCTTCCATCCGAACTCAGCCCAGGTCCAAGTTAAGAAATCAGATAGGATAATTTGTAGCGCTAACAAGAATGAACTTACTTTTCTCTTTTTCAAACACGAGTTAATTTGATTATTAATCTCAGTAAAAATAGAGATAGAAGAACCAGTAATTGATGCAGTAGAAGTATACCTGCTTGTCATTAACGGCGTCAAATATCCTTTTCTTCACATCTGAAACATAATAATTTCAATTTCATCTCATTAAATCCTASGAATMAAYCAGTAACTAAAATTTGCTGCTCGTSYATAGCATTACATCAGCTGCAACATACCAGGTTGTGAGGTYAGAAAGGAGAAACGGTCAAACAGATYAAGCAATTGTTCTCTTGATAGCATACCCGAGCTCTGATACTRATCGCCAACTGAACCTGACATTTTCTTCGTCCCTCTTTCTCTCTGCAACCTCAGGTAAAAAAGGAATATTTCTTTTGGATGAAGAGAATGGCCAACACGGTGGTCCTGAATGTCAGCCCCTCAACAGTTCCTCATTTCAATTTTCGACCCGAATTCAAATTCTAGCAAACATGAACATGGACCACCAAATTGGAACCTAACCCCGATCATTTGTCTTGTCCCTTCTTTTCCTTTTACTATCAATGAATCCTCGAGATATGTGAGAAGTGGAAAAACTTGAGTAGAGGTAACTCTTTAGTTATTCCTAAGATTCAATAGGGAGAAAAGAGTAATTATATGGGAGGTCCATCTTGGGATTTTTTGCCACCAATTCCATTGGCTTAAATTGAGAATTAATTGTCTGTGGACTAATATTTGAAATATTGATAAAAATGGACATACACATAAAAGACGAGTTTTTGACATATTAAATTAAATACGAGATTCTATTAAATTAAATTCACCCATCAAACATCCTAAACTAAATTCCAAATATAATATATTCAATGTAAATGGCTTTATATGATTTTACAAATGGAAAAGCATTTCTTATTACATTACTTAGAAGCTGAATAAAAGAACATACTACATTGCAACTTTTACCTACTATACTAGTACACTATCAAGCTGTGAGAACATTAAAGGGGGGAAAAATCACTCCAAATTTAGGGTTTTTTTTTTTTGGTATTTCTATAATATGGTTAAAGACTGCAACATCAAGTTTCAATGAGACTGAAAAGCAATGCTGGCAATCTATAACGTTCATGGGCTGTGTGGTTAGAAATCTTCGTCCATCTTGAAGACATGGTTAGATGCACCATTCCCGTTCAAATTCGACATTATTGAAGCTTTTTGATATTCTCCGACCCTCTTCTCGAAGAAGTTCGTCTTCCCCTGCAAGCTAATCAGCTCCATCCAATCGAACGGGTTCTGAACATTATACATTTTACCGTAGCCTAAAGCGCCGAGTAATCTGTCTGCTACAAATTCAATGTACTTACTCATTAGGTCACCGTTCATGCCCACCAGCGCGCACGGCAGCGCGTCGCATACGAATTCCCTCTCTATATCCACTGCATCCGCAACGATTCCTCTGATTCGGTCCTCGCTCAACTTCATCCTCAGGAGACTGTAGAGTAAGCACGCGAAGTCACAATGGAGACCCTCATCTCGCGAGATTAACTCGTTCGAGAAGGTCAAACCGGGCATTAGCCCGCGTTTCTTTAACCAAAATATCGCGCAAAAACTCCCCGAGAAGAATATCCCCTCGACGCAAGCAAAGGCGACCAAACGCTCCGCAAATGATTCTCCGCCGTCGATCCATCGGAGGGCCCACTTGGCCTTCTTTTCAACGCAAGGTATGGTCTCCATTGCGTGAAAGAGCCTGTGCTTCTCGTCTGGGTCCTTAATYTAGGACTCGAGCAAGAGYCTATACATCTCGGAATGAATGTTTTCGATGGCAATTTGGAAGCCGTAGAAGGCACGYGCCTCGGAGACCTGAACTTCTTTCATGAATCGTCCGGCGAGATTCTCCAAAACGATGCCATCTGAGGKGGCGAAAAATGCCAGAACGCGACTAATAAAGTGACGCTCGTCAGGGGTGAGGTTTTCCCATTGACGCATGTCCTGGGAGAGGTCGACCTCCTCGGCAGTCCAGAAGGAGGCCTCTGCTTTCTTGTACATCTCCCAAATCTGAGGGTATTGAATTGGAAACATGCAGAAGCGGTCTGGGTTTGGTGCCAGCAATGGCTCTTCTGGGAGGGACGGCATGTTGCTGAAGATGGGAATAGATAGGGATAGCTTCTAGGGTTTCGATAATTCAGAACCCGATAAGAGGTGTTTGGTTGAGGAAGACTGCTCAAGCGGACGTTTAAATAGGGGCAGGGTGGGGACTGACTGAAATTTGTATTCGGCGGAACCGCGCGCGTTTGAATTTTGGGAGGAAAGCTTGCGGGAGAATGAATCCACAATTCCGCGCCATTAGAAGATTTTACTCTTTATCTTTTGGAGTGTAAACATGAGATTCTATTTAAATAAAAATAGAATTAATATGAGATTATCATTTAGTATACCATATTAAATAAAATAGTATTAACTTAATTGCCGTGCATTAGATTTTCTTTTTTCTTTTTTTCTTTTTTTTGGGTAAAAGATTAAGAAAAATGTTTAAATTTTGAATTTGAAAATATTGTGAGAGAGCTTGCGAGAGAAGCCTGGTGCGCACAACTACAGAGGTAGGTAATCGAAATCGTACCCAACAAGTTCAAATTGAAATTAGGCGCAAATTACAACGGACGGTTGAGACAATCTCCAGCTTTATATATGCCGATCGGCAATTTGCCATGTCACTCTGTTGGTTTCTCCACACCCTGAACATTTTACTGAATAAGATTTTTTTTTTTTTTTTGGACAAGATTTGAATAAGATAAGAAACAGTGTTGATTATATCCCACGCCAAAGTGTGCCCCCAAAAAATAAGAACAGAAATGCTATTTGGCCATGGCTCAAACCACTTCTCAAGGAAGGAAATTGGTTTTAGACAATGCCAGTGACCTTGTCAGTGAATCAGTCAGTCTTACAGCATATCTAAAGTGCAATGGTGATGATTGGTCTTACTACTTTACCATTGAAAAGAATATTTACAAGATATGCTCCACTGCCGGAGAATTTCCAGAACTCATGTCAAATTGGCCAGACTGACTCGAGGAAACATGAACAGAACTATTGTCTATTGGTTCCTCTGTTAACTGAATATTCAACTCTTTTTATACTTGCAACTGTTATATTTTTTATCAATACCGTTGCTAAWGTCAACAATCATAAGATCCATCATATAAGCACACTGGACAAGGTTCAAACTGATGAGGTGCTAAATGACTTCTAAGTAGCACTAGAGATGAATTCGTTCTCATGTAATGCCGAACCTTCTTCAGTTTCCATCCAAGGTTGTTTAGGACCCTAAAAGCGGAACAAAAATTAAAAGCAACGGAAGAGGGAAGGAGGAACGAGAAAAACACAATAGACATATATTTAGTGAATTCAAGTCTGCAAGAAACAAGAGCAATTTGAAAAATGATAGAATCTTTACCTTCCCCTGCCGCAAGATACGAGGTGAGCTACTGGTCATGTCAACCACGGTTGATGGATCAGCAACTCTGACACCAGCATCAACAATGAAATCAAGGCCCTAAAGTATGACAAATGATGGAATCCAACATCAGTTAGGAAAAATCTATTATGAGAAACACAGGCTGCATGCAACAAGAGCAGTTTCCAATAATCCACGAACAATAAGGTCAGAACAGTAAAAATTGCAAACAGAAAACGGCAAATCTAAACAAGTGATGCTACAAAGAATTGGACTACCAAACATATCATAGAACAGAAAGAAATACCATCCTGTTGGTTCATTTTGGCAGCAGAAGTAATGAACTCTGGACACTTACAAGGCACCAAACCCAATCCTTCATATCAAGAAATTTATCTAACATGATGATGAAGGATAGACCAGAAAAAATTGAGCTAATACAGAGTATATCCATCCAACCTAAAAAAAATTTAAGGCGGAAAGAAGGCTTCACCTCTGGTCCATAGATATCAGCTATTATGACAGGATCCATTATCCACTCATTTTCCTTCGGTGACTTGACGCTAAGGCAGAAGGCAAAATACACAACATAAGCACAAGAATATATAAACGGAACCAAGAGAAGAAAATGAGATTCTGCTAATGGTTTAAACACAAGAAAACATGAAAGTCAAAATCTGGTTGTGGCTAGATTAACAGCCTACCTCGTCGCTATTAAAGGTGCATCCATCTTATACAGAATTGCTTGACAAACAGGATCATCCGGTATTCGAACCCCCACATTTTTCCTTGACACATACTTGGAAGCTGTTGTCCCATACCTTGTGCATTGCTTCGGCAGCTCTTTGCTCGCATTCAAAATGAAAGTATACTGTCCCGAAAAGTAATTTGGTGATTTTTTATGGTACCCAGGGATGTGATAACAGCATTTCACAAATGAGTAGTAGAAACCAGAAAATACTTCACTAAAGATGGCACACCAGAAAATACTTCACTAAAGATGGCACAGGAAACAGTACAGATTATCCACATAAATGGCCAAATGGCTAATAATATCAGAAGAACAAAAGTATAGTTGCGAACTTCGTCTTTATGCTGCCGTATCAGGTTTCATCACATACAGTAGAAGTATAAATTTTAGATTGAGAATTTTTAAGCAATCAAATCTGATGGCCATTACGCTAACATAATCAATCAGAAAAGGTCTTGCTTTATATCATCAAGTGTATTAAAAATGACGGTAAATAACCCATTCAGAACAACTCTGYCTTTCTATCACCAAGTGCAAACAAAAATATTTTAAAAAAAGAAAGGAAAAGAAATGGGAAAACATTCAAATGGAGCGTAGATACACCAAGAAATGCCTCTATTGAGAGCAACATAAGAGATAATCAAAACTCACCGGACCAGGCAGGCAATGCTTAACAGCTCGAAAGATGTCTGCAAGACCTTGGTTATTCCCCCGAGGAAATCCAGTAGTATATGTATCGATGTCCCGGAAGGAGTGGCATAGAATGCTAAGGGGCTAACAGAAAGTGACAAAAAGACATCAGGAATAATTCCCCAAAAAAATTAAAAAACACAAGGACAAAGCATTTTTCAACTAGAACCATCCTTTTGCAATTAAAAAGAAGTTCGATACAATGTGGAACTTTGGCAGGGTGGTCAATAAAATTGATGCTACTTGCCTTTGAAGCTTCTATATTTTTCAATCTGCAAACAGAATAAACATAATCGTGTTAAAAATGAAGAAAGATAAAAGCTCAAAATCTCTGATCTTGTAGAAGAAAAAATTTACCCACCTACGAAGACGCTCAATAGCCGAGTGGCTTTTCAAATCACAAGCTATCGCATACCTATCATCATAGTATGACTTAATAAGAGGCACAGACAATTCTATAACAGAAGTTGCTAATACAATTTTAGACTGGATCCTAATAGACTAAAGAGTAAGTATCCTTCAAGATTAACSAACAGATGCTTTCTAAATCCAGAATTATTGAAAAGATATATGTTCTATGATGAAGGCATGAATTATTCGTTCAGTCTCTCAAAAGTCAAATCACAAATTCTTTATACTCATAAGCTCTGAACACCTATACTCAAAGGCCCCTTGGAGGTTAACCATTGGGTGCAAGAGGAAGGCAACCACACTTATGACTCAGGCCAAGGAAATTGTGGTGGTGAATATAAAGAAAGTGTCCTAGCTCTTGGAAACTACAGTCAGTCCAGTTGTTTGTCATACAAAAAGAAGAGAATGCAGTTCCTTGCTACCTATCCTAACCAGAAGAGTTACTAAACTACAGACTCACCACTCAATAAGCAGAGAACAATGTTAACAACTAGAGGCAGATATACAAGTATAATTTCTTGCCATCCAAATTGCAATACCGAAAAGACACTGTATCACAAATAAAGGGAAGCTGAAAGCACTTTATTAAATGAATTAGAACAGCATTTCCACTTCTGAAAAGCACCATATGCTTCTTAAACTAAAATTAGCTAAGATCAAAACTATCTAAGAATAAGTATTGTCAGTGCAATTAACAATTAAGATAGAGTGTCTATAACCAAGTAAATTTGCAGTAAACAAACAAAAGAGCGACATTACAACTCGTGATAAAGCCATACTCGGGAACTGGAAGCAAATAAAAAAAGCTAGCAACCTAGGATTACGGACTAGAGAGAAAGGAACACAAGCGTACACAGTGTCAGTGGGAATGACACCTACAGCGCCTTTCTTCAGGAGTTCAACAACTCGATCCAATTTCCAAGAGTCCGACCCAGATGGGTCAACTTCAACGTAGAGCAAGCCATCCTCCTAATAAGGTAAACTTCCAGTTATCAACTCTCTTCCTATAATATTAGGTTTACAAGATTCCCACAACACAGTCTAGTTTTGCTATGAACTCTAAGACAGCGTATAGAATTGCAAGGGAAAAGAAAACACGCTACCCAAAAATGATGGAGATAGAACCTTAGCAAAGCGAGGAGCTGAATATTTGAGGCGTTTGGGGCTTCTCTTTACAACTGCGAACGCCGTGAATCGACGGGTTATGGGTTCCATATTAACGTTTTGAAATGATACGCGGCTCGGCAGTGGATAAAGTGACCTTCGGAACGAGAGGAACGCTGCCGCTGCACCACAACCGGTAACAGCGGATGGTTTAGTTGCCACCGCCATTTTCTTCTCGACTTCAGAGAAATCCTTCAATATTTAGTACAAAATAATTGATCGAAAGGGTCATGGGAGCTATACCGTCGCCTCCTGAGCGCGTCTCCGCCCTCACGCCATCCGTCCCTCTGTCCGTGGCCCACGGGAACACTGGCCGATGTCTTACTGTTTTCCCTACCAGTACGCTAGCATTAGCCAGAGTTCGGCTCGCCTTCTGGACTAGTTGCCCGGCCTGCAGCAGTCGAGACGGAGCGTTGGGCTACTCAATAACCGGCTCCAGGCTCTAGTCGAGTCTCACTCGACACTTCTATTGATCATTTTAGCATATTTTTCGTAAAATATAAATCATAATATTTATCTATTAAATTAAAATAAGTATGTAAATAAGGCTCAATTCAATGCTTGAATTGAATGCTCTTCCATGATTATATTTAAGCTCAATCTCTCTTTTCTTTTTTCTTCAAAAGAAAAACGAAAAACCACTTAATAAAAGTGAAAACCAATATCGGGTCCTTCTTTTAAAAATATTAGATATGTGGACACGTGATTTAAAATGAATCTGGAATTCATCTTAGGTTGGCAAATGATGAATGCTTTATCAATGGGAAAATAACTTTCACCAGTCCGCTCGCATGGTGTTTGTGCCAAGATATCGGGTAAGAAACAAAGCCTGTAGGAAAATGATAATACATCTACATTGCTCAGAGGAGAGCAGCTTACCAGAAGGTTCCCTTTTGCGGGTCGCAAACAAAGACGGCGTATCAGGTTTTATTCTGTTTCCGGATGGGATTTTCCAGCGGAAACAAGAGGGCCACCTCAGAGAAGAAGAACCAAGACTTCCCAACTATGACCGTCTTATATGAGAGATTAACATAGAATATATTGTAAAAGACAGATGTAACGAAGGTTAATAAAGAAAATTGTGAAGGGAAAAACTATAACTAGGTAAACATCATCCCTATTACTATTTGTTTGAAGTGGTGAAAAGCCCCACTCAAGTCAAAAAAATTTTAAGTAAACCAGCTTCTCTCCTCGAGCCCGAAGACATGCAAGACCAGACAACCTCAGAAGGTATTCCTTAATCGCAAACAAAGCTAGCTTATCTGGGAGGAGGAGGAGGGGCATGAGATTTTGCAAACCCCACCCACGCAACAATGCCAACAGCAAGAATTATCCATCCAAAAATATCATACTTCAGATCACTGCTCTTCTTTTTCTTGGAACTTTGCTGCAGGAGAAGTGCAAAGCAAAAATTGTAAGGACTAAAAATAAATAAAATTCAGGTGCAGCCAATATAAGTGATATGGACCTGCTCCTTTACAATGTACATCTACCACTAAGCATGTCGGACACTTAAAACAAAAGAACAGTAACCATCCACCTAATGTCACCAGGTGGGAGGGGGGAGATCAGCCTGCACCCTTTAAGAAAACAAATAGTTCCCCCCACCCCACCCCCCAAGCTTTCGAATCATCACAAAGAGGGGATGGTGAAGAAAGAAAGAAAACCTCAATTTTCATCCCATAATGAGCTCACGTAATAATTTCAAACATCCTGGAAATTTGAAATATCCCAAAGAACAAAGATAAAAAATAGTTTGACAAATATGCTCATATAATCTACTGGAAACTATATTCTCTTACATATCTAACAATCATTCGAATTATCTAGATGTATTACCTTTGTGCTGGTTGATGTTGAAGGCCCTGCTCCCATTGCCTGTTGAAGGGAACCACTCTTATGGATCTCCGTATGTAACTCAGGAGCCTACACAGGAAAGAAACAACAGAACTCAATCAARGCAGAAGAAAAGTACTTTCTAGCTGTTAACCATAGTAATGTAAGAGAAGGATTTAACATTCAGAAGACATTGAAGTTTGACAATTGTTGCTGCCCTTCTTGCTATTTCGATTTAGCTGATCACTCATTGTGCAATTTGAATACTGATTATAATTCTGGATCCTATTAATGAAATATGCCGGTATGGATGTCATTTTTGTTTTGTGCTCTAGTTCTCATTTGTCAAGGCTAGAATGGACACAGGATGAACCAAAGAAGTTRGTCAGTCATATCCATTGACATCTAACAGCCTGCAAATGTTTTTTGCTCTTGCAAAGCTGCTACAGAGAAATATTCAAAAAGTTTTTATCTGCAAAAGCAGTTTCAAAAGATAACTCTAGGTTGAAARYAAGTCCTTAACCTTTCAAAAGTATAATCTGTAAGTATGAATACCTCAAAACAAAATTTTGCCTAGAAAACATATTAGCAGTTCTGCAACTCTTCATTCAAAATTTCACCCTACCATAGAGAGATATAATTGCAGAACCTTGTGCAGTATATACAAGACAATACACGGTTGCAAACAACCGCCTAATAAGGTCCTKTATAGAACACACAAACACARTCATGGTTAAACCACATGAAGAAGAACATACTGAGGAAAATATTATAGATCCTAAAAGATACAGAAACCAATAAAAAAACCAATAATGGAGAGAAATGTATAAAGCATTCGAGGGAAAGTTCCATAAGCAAACAGATAAAGAACATGAACCCCATTAAAAAAATAAATCTACATCAATTATGAAACACACAAAAACACTAGCTCATTACATGATAACAGCAGTAATTTATGCTTTTCTTTTGCGACAAATGGAATTAAAATCCCACATCCATCTTAATCCAATCTATCATAACATCTACAAGTATACTCCATAAACCAGATAAAGCCACCTGGTAGAGAAATCGAAATACCTTTCAGCTTTACATCACTAAATCAAAGATCCTAACGGAGACTGGTCAGAACAAACAATAAAGCAAAADATAAAGATCARACAATGTCCTCCAATCAACAAGTTGCAAAACTAACAAATTACATGATAGTTAACAGTGTTTGTACTTTTCTGCTGCAGGTGAAAAGGTTGTCGAGAAAAGRYGAGTGGCGTTTTAGAAAGTGCGGGGAAAATGWAAATCTAACGGCACTAACAYGGGTAAATGCAGGTGAGAGTGGGAGAGGAAGTAACAAGACTAACAACAAACAAATGTGGAATCAATTCCTACAAAGAGTACCCTATCCCAGGATCATAAGGTTCACTCCKGGTGTACAACTGCCAGGCAAGACAGAAAACGGATAGAACAGAGAGAGATGCCATAAGGTCCATCGCACATGTATAGCCAGCACTAAACCAGCTCACTTAGATAGAACAGGACAAAACCTACGGGCATGATTTCACCTTCTATGAAACTCCTCCTAAGCTTGCAKGGAAAGAACTCAACTTGCACCAACAGCATGTGTGTTCAGGTTTTTCTCTAGATGAACAAGTATGCAATCCATTTAGCAGCTTTGATATCTAAATCTTTTCAAAATTGAATAATGAGATGCAACATATGCTTACATAGATTGTACATGTCTGTAATATAAACACCATTTCCTGGACCTATCAAGTTTGTATAGAACATTGGTTTACAAGTAAAGTCCCAAGGCCAACAACTTGAGGAAATAAAAACCCTTCTATTTCATGTTTTTAGAGAGATAGAGAACACAAGACACGAATGGATCAACTAATTAACAGGTAAAACTTAATGAGAAGACTATACCTTGGCAGCAACTTCTAAAGACTTTTGGTAAAGTTCATTAGATGGCTCCTGCAAAATGAGGCCAACGTCACCACCATCTGCAAACAACTTATGACAAACAAAAAACTCCCACAGGCGTTTGATATACCTCTTCAATAGCTTGCTGAAAATACGTAGTTGCTTTATCAAAATAGACCTTGGCCTCATCTTCATCAGGTGTCAAAAATGCATGAGAAGTATGTGCGTTACCCAAACACCAGAGAGTATCATGCTTTTTAGGATTAACCTGCAACGCCTCCTCTAACTTGGATATAGCATCTAACCAAATAAACCGCAAAGAAGATGATTGGATAAAAGATTCACTTACTCGATTCAATATAAGCTACATTCTTTTTTTCCGTTTTGTGGTGCGAAGAGTTAAATAGGGGAAGTCCTCTTAACTATTGTTTACCATCCTCGTCCGCCGAATTAACAGTAAAAGGAAAATTCTTGGTAACCGGATACTACAGTAACAGCTAGGGTAGATAGAAGGAGTACCTAAAATCATCTTCTTGGACTCAGGAACACTCTGAAACTGGGATAACTCAAGCAGCGCCCCACCCCATCTCGTCAGATTCTGCATCAATAAATTCACCATCCATAACAACACATCAGTGCTACTTCACTTATCAACAAAACGGATTACAGTAAGAAAACCAAAACAATTAGAGAAAAACAATGCATGAACAAATTTGAACAAAATACAATAGCGGATTACGGACATCGGCGTCTTGAGGATTCTTGGCGTAAGTGGCTTCGGCTGTTTTGCGGGCGTGCTCGAAGAATAGAAGCCGATCAAATTCGCTTTGCATTTCCATGTCGACTGATGATATCACGAACTCAGGGGTTTCTCTTTCCTTCCGCTAGTCCGAAGGGAAAACTCTAGGGCTTCGACCAGATACTTTTGCTATTTGTACCGGGTCTCGGCTTCCAAGCGGCGGCCCTTTTCCTGTTTTCGGATGGTAAGTATTTGGTCCCAATGACRGCTAGAAACTTATCAACTTTCTTAAATTAAAAATATTTTTAAAAAATTATTTTAGAAAAAAGAAATACTTATCGACTTTTTAGTGTTGTAAAACCAAGGAATTCGCTAATTAAGAATATGATTTTACAAATGTAATTGGAATTAAATTTAAATTAATTTTATTAATAAAATTTAGAAATTAGTCTTATAATTATTTTTCCAATGGATATATTAAGTTTAAATTGGTCAAAAATAATTTTAAATTTAAAAATAGAAAATAAATTAYATTTAATAATTAATGTTACAAATTTAATTTAATTTAATAAATAAAGGTATATAAATACAGAAATACCTTGACGACTAATTAAATTATTGTTTCTTAATTAAATTTATTTATGCGATATTTTTATTTTTTAAAATAAATAAAAAATTTGATCCAATATTTCCTTCAGGTAAAGTGCTTCGAATTGCTTTAATAAAGAAAAACTAATATTTTTTTTTTTTAGAATTCCTATTAATGATGAGGACGACAAAAGTGACACGCTCGTGTATTTGGGTCTGGACACGTCACGATTGGTCACTGATGCAGGAAAAGCAGTAGCGAATTTGTAGGCCAGCAAACTTGAAAACTCAGGCCCAAGTTCCTCTATGGTTGATATTATGTACGCCTCTTGGGCCTTTACGGATCTTTTACTGACCTGTCGTAGAAAAAGGACAACCTTCGAAGCCTATGGCCCAAGTTGCTATAAGCCTGATTCAAGATAAGAGTCCCGTACAATTTGTGTAGAACCAAAATTGGGTGCGGAGATAAGCTTGAAAATATAAAATTATTCATCATTTTGATTTATCAAGAATTTTTAATTAATTTATTTATTTTAAATATAAGAAAGATTGAGATTTTAAATGAAAATAATGAGTGAATTTATATTTTTTTATTCTCAAAATACATTTGCCTTGGTCATTTGACTTTGGGATGGTTGATTGTTGATGAGATGAAAGGAGGGTGAAAAAACAGATTAAATTGAAACTTTATATAAATTGAGGTCCTTAATTGAAATTTTTTAAAAAATAATGCCCTTGATTGAAAATTCTATGACAATTCTATAGACTATTTTGAGATTAACCTTAAATTTTATAATGAATCTAACCTAAACACGAAGAGTCATTCGTGTTCAAATATCGTCCACAAGTATAAAAAAGTTAAATATCGTAAACGTAGACAATAAGATTTAAGTCTATAGAATGCAAAGTAATTGGACAAAAAAATAAAATATAACGATTTAAAGGGTTGATAATCAGATTATTAAAAGCGACAACGAGCTCCGGTGTTCAACTTATTCATAGCATTYCWTTAAAAATGTTCCAGGCCATGTTTTTATACAAATAAGAGTCAAATTTTACGAATGCAATTCAAATCAAATTCGAATTAATTTCAGTAACTGAGAATATTAAATTAATAAACAAAAAAGTGTTCCAATTTACTTACTTTACGTTTTGATTAGGGCTTTTAAGGTTCGACACCATACCCAAATGTCATATTTTAACAAACCTCAACAGATGAATATAAAAAATTAACAAGGGCAACCAATCATGGGAACGTGATTAAGAGGGGTGGTGTTATTCGAATCGTCACGGCACTCTCATCTTTAGGAACATCACAACGTAAACCTCTGTAGCTTTTACTCATATTTTTATTACCAAACAAAGTTGGTAATCCTCAATCTACTCAAACTCGGCGACACATGGATGTAGACATCGTAAACCTTTAACAGAAAGGGAATTTCTAACCCTTTTTGGAATCTCTAATATGCAATTCTCTTATCAATCTTTTTTTAATTGAGTAAAAAGTAGAGGAGGTAAAAAAAAATTATCCTTCTTTATATGGATGCTTATTTTGCACAAGGGTGGTAACGAATTGCTTAGTGTTAGTAGTAATATTAGAATTGCCTCAAACTAGAAAATAGAATTTTGCCTTAATTTAAGCAGTCTGTTGACTGATTTATCGATCTGGTCTAAATTAACTGATTTGAAGAAGAATTTTGCTAATTATTTTATGTAAATTTTAAATTAAAGATATACAAATCTATTATATATTTTGTCGGGGCTATTCTTAATACCATGTAGTCTATCTCTTATAAATATTTTATAAAGTAAAAATTATATTATTTTATATTTATTTTTAATTTTAAAGACTATTGAAAAAAGCAAGAAGACTGCTAAGGATGGATTTAGATAATAGTAGAGACCTTCACCAGCAAAGAAGTCCAATAAGAGTGTTCCCTCCCTAAGGAATGAAAAAGAAAAAAGAAGTGAATAAGAGTGGAAGCCCACAAATGAATTTTTCGGGCTCATGAGAGAGTAATTTAAACTATGGGCCCAATTCTTGGCCCGCTTCTCATGAGTGGACCCTCTAGACTAACGTTATTGACTCATGATCTGACGGTCAGCAATCACTCTACCGACAGCAGTAAATTTTATCAACTATGCATATTATTAACGTGACYCCGAGCTCTCACCGTTTCTTGTAGACCTGTTKCCATTCTCGAGGGAGAGCGTGAATATCACCGTCGAGYCACCTCACCACATCACAGAAATGTACAGTTTGTCTGATTAGTTCGAGCGCGTTGGAATGTCATTTAATGGTTATCACTTCCATGCTTTCCGCAAAAATTTTTTCAAAAAGAGGGGTAATGCGGTAATAGTAGGCAAATGTTTGGGCATTTTGAATTGAGTCCGATATATAAAAGGGGAAAAATCCGCATTAGCTGCCCCTCTGTCGCATCTTCCGCCGAGGAGATAAAGGTGCGGTTTCTCTCTCTAATTGTGTACTTACTTTCTCTCACTAGTCTTTATCTTAGCTCTAGCTTTGGATCCCCAAATCTAGGGCTTCTTTTCAACAGGCGAATGTTATMGTCTGATCTGTGAGATTAAGATTAAGAACGGAATTTGCGTCTTCAAGACTAATATTTTCTGAGTAATAAGTTTGCGTATCTTTTGAATTTAAGCGAAGCAAGAGTGAGTGAAGATCTTACATGTTTACTGCACTGTGTTTTATGTGGCTCTGCATGCGTTTACAATTTCATATTTTAATGCAAAATAAGCCACATTGAGATTCTTGAGCTTTGTCCTTGTCCATACTAGGGGCTGAATTCTTGAGAAATGAAGTGCACTTTTTGTTCTTAATTCTTAGTTTATCCAGAGAAATTTTGTATTTTTGTCTTAGTTTAGAATCGTGGAAATAATTTTTTCAAGGCTTAGTTTTAGTCGAATTATATCCTAGGCGCTTGTTTACATTTTCTCAGTGGAGCCAGATGTATAACGCTGTTTGTACTTCAGTATACTTGGCCTCCCATAGAGTTCTCCCTTGGATCAAAGCGGGAGCAAAATGTGAAGATTATCTACTATGTTTTATATTCAGGTTCTGTATGGTTTGTTTTCTGTTAGAAAATATGATTGGGGTTGGGTGGAAACTAGAATTCTGAGAGGATAGCCGGAGCCCAGTTGTTTGTTGAGTTTTCTCAACATAAAGAGTGGTTTTAGTACATTTTCTGTTATGAGGGAGGATGTAAGAATTGAGGAAGATGAAATCTAAGTATAGTTATGTGTAAATTCTGCTGTGATTTTTGTAACACGAACTAGTAAGTCCAGTTCTATCGCTAGCTGTTGTGAAGTGGAAAGTGTTTTTATGTCTCAAATTTGTTTTATCTTTCTTTCTCCTTGCTGTTCTTAATTTGATTAAGATTCCATTGCTTCAGATCTGGTTGGGTATGTAGCAATGGATTGTATTCAGTGTTTCTCAACTAGGTCTTTCACATAACTTATGAGTTAATTTCTTCAGGTCTCCTTTAACCCAACTGTGAAATTGTTGTTTAATGTTTCACACTAAAGTTCCTATATAATTTTCTGATTTACTTCACTCCCTCGGTACTCCCTATAATCACTACACCACTGTCAGGATGTAGAATTTTGCAGATTTTGCTTTTGCAAGCTATTTGATATCAATTTTGTTAGTATTACATTTTAGATTCTTCAACATGGAGGCTATGCAAAGCTATTGGCAGTTGGGCGATGAACTTCGAGGACAATCAAAAGTTTCTGAGGATCACAAGTGGTTAGTGGCTGCTTCTAAGTTGGCTGAACAGACTAGGTTGAAGGGTGAGCGGAGGAATAATCTTGATCTCTCAAAGGGCTCTGCTGAAATGAGGCCTAGAGATAATTTTGGGTATCAAGAAGAGAACAAGTTTGAAAGCCTTAATTTTAACATGATGAATTTGGACACAAAAATGACTGATGGGTTGAACAGAAGTTCCATGGAAAATGCTATATACAATATGAATGCTCTGTATCAAAAGCCCGCTTCCAACAATATGGGTAATATATCTGGAAGCAAATACAACTTCAACAGCAACAGCAAGGAATCTAACAATAATGGCAACAACAATAACAACAACAACGATGTGACCAACTCAAACAATGCTGTTGACAAAAGATTCAAGACATTGCCTGCTGCAGAGACGCTTCCGAGGAATGAGGTTCTGGGTGGATATATATTTGTTTGCAACAATGATACAATGCAAGAAGATTTAAAGAGACAACTCTTTGGTAATCATACATCTTGCTCTCCCCTTCAATTTTACCTAGATAGACTCGATAGAACCTATTTATTTATATGAAGAATTATGAAAGTTCATGAGTCAATCTTTTCCCAGAGGTATGGAGATTCGAACTTAAGCTGAAACTGCCGTATTCTTTCAAAATTTTAATTTCTTTTTTGGGTTGCAATGCATGATCCTGATTAACTTCTTTCGTGTTAGTTTTCACCATCTTCTTCATAAACCTTGTCTAGCAGTATGGAAGGATGAGCTACATCATTAAACATATCGTGGTCTATAATACAAGATTTTGAGATGTTCGCTGTGCTTAAAAATATTCTATTCGAAGAATTGCGAGATTAGCTTATAAAGGTGTTTTTGTCCCATCTCCTTTTCTTGTTGGTTGTTGAATGATTTTGAGTAATGGAGTATTTGAATAAGTTGTTGAGATCTTATGCTGCAGGCTCCTGCCTTAATTTCCAATGGTTTCTATATGTTATTAGGGCCATTTGCAGCATAATCACTCCTCATGTATATATTCTGATCCTAGATATACTTTAGTTTGTTCACAGAAATATGTGCTCATTTGATGTCTGCCTTTTGCAAGGTTTACCACCAAGATACAAAGACTCGGTGAGGGCAATAACCCCTGGTTTGCCACTGTTTCTCTACAACTACACCACTCATCAGTTGCATGGTATTTTTGAGGTCCGTTTCCCTTCATTTTTTCCCTTATAAAAAGTCCAGACGGAAGAATTTGAAGTGCTTATTATCTCATAGATGCTGCTGAACTGTTGTCATAGGTCTTAAGGTAGAATTATCACCATGAGTCCTTAGGCTCTGGGAAAATATTGGTTTTCTAGAATTTAAAATCGTGATATGATATTGCTTGCAGAAGTAGTGGCAACACGACTCTCATATTCTTTTGCTGCTGTTTCTAAGACTACCTTGGACTCTACTTTGTAATTTGTATTGGTCACTTCAGTAACTTGCGCCAGGCAGATTTGACACAGTATATCATATCAATCATTTGCTTTTATTTGCTTTAGTCAGTTTTTCTGCTATTAGGGAACTTCTTTCCTTCAAGAATGGTTCATGTTGGATGTCGATACCTTTTAGCTTGCAAAGACTAATTGGATTGTTTTTTTCATTGGTGCAGGCAGCTAGTTTTGGGGGTTCCAACATAGATCCAACTGCTTGGGAAGATAAAAAATGTAAAGGCGAGTCAAGGTTCCCTGCACAGGTAAAGCATGGCTTAATCAACTTATGTATTTGTTTGCTTAATGTAATTTCCTTGTTTTGGTTGTTAACTGTTTCTTTTATTCTACCTATCAGGTGCGAATCCGTGTTAGGAAACTCTGTAAACCATTAGAGGAAGATGCTTTTAGGCCAGTCTTGCATCACTATGATGGACCCAAGTTTCGACTTGAGTTGTCCGTACCTGAGGTATGCTGGAAAATGTACACTACAAGAATTCTTCGACGTGATAATATCATATCTTTAGCCCCAAAAGTCACAATTTCTCCTAATATTTCTGATATTGCAGACCCTAGACTTGCTAGATCTCTGCGAACAAGCTGGTGTCTAGAATTTCCATATTGGCTACCGAGCATAAGCAAATGGTAGTGCTGTTGTGAATGTGTAGGATTGCAGTTTGTGTCAGCTGTATGCCTTTCACAGATTTTCCATGGAGCGCAAGCTTGGGAGTAAGTCTGGTTGTGAGATGCTGCTGGGTGTAGGATTGGCTAGTGACCAGCCAAATAAATGTGTTGGTGTTTTCTCTGAAGATGTCTTATAAGTAGCTTAAAGAATGTAATCAAGTCGTCTTGTGGTTGAACAAGAACTATGCCTATGTAATGGTCAAGCCTTCCATATATGATCAATGCATTTCTATTCGTGCAATCAATCAGTTTCCCTTTCGTGGAATATTTATTTTAAAGCATGGCTCTAAATCTAAGTTCAATGTTCACAAGTAGAGCTTGAATCGACGATATTCACCCATTACCATTACCTGTCAAGGAGAAACATCTTGGTGCACTCCTTCCATGTAGTTTGTTATCATACCATACATTAGATTAATCACTTACATTTCCATCGACTAAACTAAAACAGAGAAGTTGCCAAAAAAAGAGAAAAGAAAAAATCTAAAAGAGAGAAATTACATGTCAAGAAGAGATATGTTGGAAAGTGGTACATGACTAAATCTTAGAACTGCTCTCCTTGCATAGCCTTGACAATACATGCAACCAGAGATGCACATCCACTAGACAAGTAGATGATTTATCTCCATCCGAAACAGAACATTTCAAAGAGTAGCTGAAACAAGATACGATCTTATTCTCTGCAGCAGCTCAGCTTTGACCGAATCAGGTATCGAAGCTGCAAGAAAGAAACATTACGTTACCAAGCAGCAGGCCAATGGCTATGTAATACATTCAAATCACCAAAAGCCAAATGAACACTTCATACAGAACATCAAACGTAATTGAGGAACTTAGAAACTCAACAAAAAATGCCTAGGCCATTAACGACTACTAGGATAAGTGAGAAATCAAATCTTTACCTCTTCCTTTTGGGGTAATCACATGAATAAGGTCATCGACGGTGACGTTGTTCCTTCCTTTCTTCTTTATAAATGCCCTAGTACGAATAAATCTTCACATCAGTAATGAATTCAAACTCGGAACAAAACTTACTAGATGATAGTCATGCATAACATGAGAACAACTTCGTACCAAGTCACTGAAAGACAAAGCAGACCAGAAAACGATTTATTGCATATGACTGATGTTCACATTTAAGTGCAGCTCCCAGATGAAGGCTGAAGAAATTCCAACTAATGGAAAATGCATACTCAAACATCACCATTTGCAGATGAAGTTCTTCATGTTTATTTGTCTAAAAGAGTAAACTAGAAATAGAAGTAGTTCATATTTATGCAATAGCATAGGGATGTCATAACGCAAAATTCTGCTTGCTTCTGGCAAGCATGTGAAGATTCATTCTGGAAGGCAAAAGGGATTCCCAATCTGGGAATAGTGGTCTCTCGAAAATAATTCAAGAATCTACTATCATCTGTTACAGTTGATTTGAAGAGGGACAAATGTGAAATAAATGAAAGTAGTTTTCCATGACCGGAAAATTTTTCCCAAAATTTTTTGTTTAATGATTCAGAAATCGATATTGAGTTCTTCTAATGAAAAGGAAACTTTGCTGCAAAATGGATTTGATAAAGACCAAGCTTAGCCAAAACCATTATCCTTTCGCCAGCAGTCTCATTATTTCTGCTGAAGTGCACAACTTAAATCACAAGGTCCTTATACTGTATTATGGGATGATGATGCCTTTACTCTCATAATGGCTGCCAGCATTTCTGATCATTTGGAAATTAGATAGAATAAAGGTAAACTTGGATGAAAGATTCAGACATACGATTAAGATTGACAGAGATAAATTTGGATCAGACCATCCACATGTAGTTTCTGAAACTATACTGACATCATAAAAACAAAGACCTTAGTTCTGAACCCCCTGGTCCAGTGATCCTACTTTCTATTTCAAGGAGTTGGGAAGATGTTGCTCACTGTGGCTGTTTGTTCATTCTGTTAATTATCCTCTTACAGAAGATAAAGCAAAGTTACAAAAAATGCATCTGATTATGATGAAAACTAATTTGTAGCTAACCAGCAACCCAGCACTAGTACAATATCATTGTTGAAATATTCACCAGGATAACATTGGAAGTTGCATGGTTTTCGGCAATGGGGCAGTTGGCATTCTCTTGTTACTACAGAAACATGGGAGACAAATCGAAGATTGACATTCTATTTAGTTTGTTACTATTGAGGTCCAATACAAAACTTCTCTTTTCTATGTTCTGATTCACAGCATTGTAATATGGTAAAAGAGCCAATTTATTGTTCACTTTCAATCAGCAAATAGAACTTCATATGAAACACTGACCGAGCAATGCCATAGAGAGATATCTAGAAAACTCAAAGACCACAAATTTCAGACTGAAACTGATAAAGTCTAATGTGTGCAAATGTAGCTTCTAAAACACATAGTTGCTCAAGAAGATATATACCTACAAAGATCGCTCATTTCATCCTTCCAACCGCACTCCACGAGCCTTTCCCTTGCAAGCTCCATCAGTCGTCCCTTCTCCCCACTCTCAATCAACTGCAGAGTGGAAAGATTAAAAAACTCAGCAAGCAAGAAAAAGCTACACCAAAACCCCCTAAATCTCTTACAATTAAAATTCTTCTCCTGCTCATCTAATCCGCAACAAATCAGAGTAAAAGAAAAAGAAAAAGTGGAAAAAGCAGGAGAATTTGCACCTTAATGTTGATAATTTGTTGAAGAGTGGGTTCCTTCTTTTCATCATCATGGTCGTCGTCCCTAATATCTGGTGTGGGAGGCCGATTCACCGAATGCCTCTTATTCATTCGAGCCCCAGAATACCAGTCACAAACTAGCTAGCAGTTCGCACTCGGTGGGCAAGAGTTAGAAGAAGACGATGTAAAAGCCAGATGCTCACGACGCCGTTTTAGCCCTAAATCCTGCATCGAAAGCCTTCCCATGGCCCACTTTTTCTATTGACGGAAGAGCCCTTGCCCACAAAATTGTCTCGACCAATGGCCGCACGTTCTTCACCCATTTGGCGCAGATATTCTTCAAGTTGTCTGACCATTTTGGCCCTGGGATAGTTAACTGGTTCAAAAGTCAACGGAAGGAAAAGGAAATGCCGCAACTGGCAACCAAGAGTACGGCTGTGGTCAGAAACAAATCCACGGAGTTGAAAATCAAAGAGAAACCGAACAACAGTGTTCGTATAACGTTGTTGATTCCGTAAATTACCAATTACCTACATATTCGAAAGAATTGGAGCTGCGGAGAGGATAATCGAGACCCGATTGGAGCTCATATGGCTTCGATTCCTCTTTCTTCGATCAACTTAGCTTCAGCAAGAGTTTCGTCCTCACCTCTCTGTTTCAGCTTAAACTGTTCTTGTAAAATTAGTGGTAAAAATGGTCACTGTAAGTATTCGTCTAGTTCATTCCCTATAGTCGTTAAACCACTTAAGAGTTACCGGAGAATTAGAAGGGCGTTTGTATGTCAGGCCGCCTCTGTTGTGTTTAGCAATCTTGATGCAGATGATTTCAGACATCCTCTTGATAGACAGGTGAATGGAGATAGTTCTTTCTGACCCCCCCAGGGTTTAGTTTCTATTGATGTTTTTTCAGTTAAATGGGAAGGGGGGGGGGGYGGMGTTAATATTTGTTCTAATGTTTTCTGTTATTATTATTGTTTCTTTAACCTTACGTTTCTGTGCATCAGAATACGCTGCTTTTGAGAGCCATACCAGGTTTAAATGACATTGGAAAAGCTCTGTTAGGTAATGGAATGGGGTTTCTTGGACCTCATCTTCTATTGTATACTTAAATCACTATAGGTTACTTATTTTCCAAAATGTTTGTTTAGAAGTATGTGGAACATGTGAAACAGGAACTGTGGCTGAGCAAGTCATGCTTCTGGAAAATATAGGAACATCAGTTCTTGTAAGCGAAAATCAGGTTTGTTTCTTCTCTCTCAAATGATGTTTCCAGGGAATAAATGTGCTATATGAAATAGTCAATTAATTGCAAACGATTTTCCCTTTTCTATGATGCACTCTACTAATGAAAACTGCTTCTTGATTTGAAAATCCAAAGTCAATGCTTGTTATGATGTATGATACTGATTTACATAACTGTGTCTATTTTTAATTCTTTTCAATCTTATGTATGCTTCAACCGTTTAGGTAATACTTAAGATTTTGTGGAAGTAAGTGCTGTGTTCTTGCTTATCTGTCATGTTTCCATTTGAGGATCCTTGGCTTTACTGCCTTTCATTTTCACCAGCATCTTTCTCCCTGAAAGAGATTGCCTATTCATAAGTTTCTTTTATGTACTTAGCAGCATTTTGACTAAGATGTGCAAAGCAAGATCATTCTCCTGTAACTGTACCTACTTATGTATTGTGTARTGGATCAGCTTCCGGAACTTCATAAGTTGATGATTGAGGCCTGCACAATATTAAACATTGAGGCCCCAGACCTGTATGTGCGTCAGAGTCCTCTACCCAATGCTTATACTTTGGCTATCAGTGGTAAAAAACCATTTGTTGTTGTTCATACAAGCCTTGTGGAGCTGCTGACACGAAAAGAGTTGCAGGTTTTTATTCCTACTTCATTTAATGTGACATTCTTTATAACGCCTTTGTAGTGGTTTCAACTTTAGTTCTTGTTTCATAGTCAAGCAAAATCTTAGCTTTCATTTATCAGCATTCTCAACCCTAGGATGACATCTTTCTCTGTATTTTGAATAACCTATTCTAGGGATTGTGATTAAACATTTTCTTGCTGTATGATTTTCATGCTATTTTGGCTCATGGGTAGCTTTTATTTATCAGCGCTCTCAATCATAGGATGCCAACCTCTCTGTATTTTAAATGCCTATGTTTAGGAATTGCTGTAAAAAATTTTCTTGCCATATGATTTTCAGGCTGTTTTGGCTCATGAATTGGGCCATCTGAAATGTGACCATGGGGTGTGGCTGACGTTTGCAAATATTCTGACACTTGGAGCCTATAGTTTGCCAGGTACAAAGATCTCTCCAGGAGTTAGAATAGATACATAAATAGACTAGGAAAATTCTCAGATCTCAAGACTTTGGCATTATGTTTGGTTGCTCCTGTCATGTATTACTTTTTAACTTTGATTAGTAGCATTGAATTTAGTTGACTCTGTTAGTTTGGTGATAGGGTGGCTATCCATAATGGTTTTGATTATTCACTTATTGAACCTTCTGCTTTAGTCATGATTTGTTAGTGTGGAAACTTATTTGTGAAAGGGTTGCTAGGATTGCCATAACTGGTTACAGATAGTTGAGTTCTATCATGTCATTTGCCTATTCACTGATCGGGCCATGTATGAGCTCCAGCAGGAGATATATCATGGGCAAAGTGCTCAGTTTTCTGTGTTCTAATTTCATCTTGTTACTGAAATTAATAAAGCTATTTAGCACAGGTCTTGGTGGTATAATTGCTCAGAGATTGGAAGAACAGCTTTTCCGCTGGCTTCGAGCAGCTGAACTCACCTGTGATCGTGCAGCCCTTCTTGTAGCACGAGACCCTAAGGTACAAAAACTTGACTTTATGTTTTTCAGGGTGATCAGCCTCAAACATTGGATTATTCTTTCTAAACCACTTCTTATGTTCCTACAAGAGGTAGTCATATCTGTCCTCATGAAATTAGCCGGTGGCTGCCCCTCCATGGCCGATCAACTAAATGTAGATGCATTCTTGGAGCAAGCTCGCTCTTATGACAAGGCTTCTTCAAGCCCAATGGGATGGTATATAAGGTCAAGTACAGTATATGGAAAGCATCCATGATTGAATATTTGACATCGCAACATCAATTCTTAACTTAGTTCCTATACAGAAATGCTCAGACAAGGCAACTTTCACACCCCCTTCCTGTTTTACGTGCTCGTGAGATTGATGAATGGTCAAGAAGCCAAGAGTATACATCTCTTTTGAAACGTGCACGGCTTGTTAATTCTGTGCAAAAGGTCTAGCAGTTTATGAATCTGAAATACATGCTTTGGATGAAAGGTATGTATTACTTTTTAGAAACTATTGCTTAATCATTTCTTTTTTTCACTTAGCATTCTGGAGGAGTAGGGAGGTGTGGTCTAGGGAAGGGTTTATTGGTGCTAGTGAGGAAAGGTGCTTTAAGTTAACTATGCAAGTTTCAGAAATAGAAGAAATCACATGTCATATGGTTTTAGCCACGGAATAAGTAAATTGATGCAGCTGGGGTCAAGTTTATATTAAGTTTGCCAGATTTTCTTGTTAAGATTTACTAGAAGAATGGTGAGATGTCTATTGTCACTAGGTGCATGGACATTTTATTTGGCTGGATCAAAAAAAGTTATGGGTGGCGAGGTGCATAAGATGTGGCGTTCATCACTTTACTTGAATGTATAGAAAATTAAACTTCTGTTACCATATCATTGATCTTCTCTGGGGGTTTTGGTTTCTATCCCAGTTTCAGGTATTATACTGCAGCTAGATAGAGAAATGTACAGGATCTAGACTGGAACATGTTGATGAACTTGAGGTGGTAGATCATATAATTAGATTCTACCGGGATCATCACTGCAGTGCTTTTCGACTATTGTTGGGAGGGATTTGTTTGCTAGTGTAAATGTTGTACACTACCTTGTAGATCTAATAGAATTCTGTGGTTTATAAGCAGTAAATATGGGTAAAGAATATCAAATATTCACTGAGAAGGTGCATATATCCTTATCCTAGTGAAAATAACTACTCTTCTTTGAATGATTGTCTGAATACTACTACTTTAGGAAGTGAATTCCATCTCTTCAAAGGAAATAATCTGAGCCGAAGCTAAATTCATATCTGATTAAAACCCATTAATGGCGATGAAGAGAKYGAAGGTGAACATGCAGGACATATCAATCTACACACATGCCAGCCAGGGTCATTCTCATAGCTCTTCTCATGGCTTTGCTGAGGGTTCTGCTTAGTCTTCCATTTTAATAGTTTTCACAAGTATGATTAAATCTAGTTTCAACAGTTTTCACAGGTATGATCAAATCTAATTTCAATGATGAAATAGAAAGTTTTCAATTAGCTAATTAAAGATATTTTATAAAGCTTATAATTAAGAAATAGGATTTTCGAAATAAAGATAAGAAATAAACTAAAACAAATTACGGATAAATCAAACAACCTTTTCTTAGATCGAAACCATTTTTTGGTAATTGTTTGCCCCCATTCAAGCGGGGATCGAATTGATTATAGAAAAATGAGTAAAATTAGTCAATTTATTAGTGAACATTATATTTGTGAAAACTGTTAAAATGAAAAATTAATATTTTATTGAGATAATATAATATGATAATAATATAATATTACGTAATGTTTTATAAATTAGTCAATAAAAAAGCTTATGCCAAACTATCAAATCAAATTTGAGTCAAATATTCTAACTATCAATATCAAATTTTAAATAAATTTTAATATAAATAAAAACATAATGAAATAAGTAATTATAAAATATCTTTAATAACCTTATATCGTATTAAGTCGGAAAAATGTAAAATATTTTTTACCACCGAATATCTTATCAAGTCGAAAACATTAAATTCACTCAAAAACACATTATATATCTTTAACTACCTAATGTCTTATCAAGTCGGAGACATCAAATTCGCTCACAAAAAAAAAACTGAAGGTGTAGTGATAATCAAATCAATTATTCTATAATATTTTTTGTTAACATGATGTCTTATCAAGTCTGAMAGAGRAGAACACTCAGCAAAGTCATGAGAAGAGCCACGAGAATAGCCATGCCTATCATGGGTTTGAGATGGATATGTCCTGCYTGTTCAACCTTCTTTCTCTTCATCGCCYTTGARGGCTTTCGCCTTCAAAAAATATGATCAGATATGAATTTTCCCGAGAAGAATTATGAGAACAAGTAGAGCTACTAGAAGATTATTTGGATTGGATAGGTGCCCCTTAGAAGCGCGTAAAACCACCCCATCAATCACAGGACCACAGAGAACACCATCACCGTTCTGCACCATTGTATAGCTATGGAAGCTGATTGGTGCTGGGCTTGATCCTGCCTTGAATTTCAATGAATATCTATTTGCTGATCCAGTTCCTTTGCTCTGAACAGTGAAATTCTGAGCTGATGATCCAGCCTGAACTCCTACAGTGAAATTCCCTCTACAGGAATCGTTAGCATCCCCCAGCATGAATTCTAAGTTATAACTAGAACCATCTGTGAGCGCTTTTGCTGTTTGTATCCCGGTGACAGCACCTCCTTCTGAGATTATTTGAATAGCAGCATTGCCTTCTGGCACAAAGAAATGCTTTGAGTCGATGTACCTGACAGTCCCTGTTATGGACCATTCTTGTAATGCAGATTCGACTAGGCTTGGCTCTGAATCAAGTAAAACCCCTTCACTGAAACCATCCAGGAAAGCTGGTCCAAATTCAAATCCACCATTAGGAAGTAAATTAACAGCATTTCCTGTGATTTAGCCCCAAAAGCAAGTTAGTAAAAGCACTAGTAACCAGATCAAAGTTTAGACAACTTTACCCTAGTATGGTACTTCTTGTTCTCACGGCCATCATTCATCCATACTATTCGCTAATCAGGAATTTTAGTTATATTCAGATCCAAGAAATTCATTTCCACATCACAACTTTGGCAAGAAAATTGTCTCCCTAAGCAGTAGAAGTTGGAAATCCGAAATTATCGTACCTTTCCCTTGATTGGATGGTAAAAGAGTCTTCAGCATAAGAGTGTCAACCACCGGCCAGCATGTGGAATTGGTGCCTGTATCAGTATTCTGGCTCTCGAGCACTAGGTCTATTGGTTCCCCATTACCAAAGCTTCCTAACAGATGACCATAGATTTCCCTTGGCTCCTTGCCATACTTTTGCTTGATAGAAAATGCTGAAGCACTATCAGGAGCTGAAACAACAAGGCTCGCATTTGCTGAGCAGTTCTGGCCACCAACGGCTAGAGTGAAGGTAAGGAGGTACTTCTTAATGTCTCCGTTGGCCATAAAAGTCTGATTGATCTTGCCATCTTCAGCCAACAACACAGCATGCTCATTTGATGGCACAGGTACATTGGTTCCAGTAATTACGTACTGGACTGTGCCTTCAGAAGTCCACCCAGGAATTGTGTTGTTCTCGGTCAAGGGAACGAATGGGACAGTGGAGTTGGGTGACATCTTGGATGGTGGGAGTTCAAAGTCCGGATTCTGCAAAATATCTGCAATAATTCAATGATAGTATTAATGAGATACTCTCAAGACTGAAATATTTGGTGAATAGTCCGAGTGGTTTACCTGCGGATAGAATAGCCAGGAATGTGAATGGGATAAGAGTTGCAGTAAGCTTCTTCATCTCTTTGGCCGGAGAAAGATGGAGATGATGATAATGAGAGGTTGACCGATGTTATAAGGTGTCTTCGTCAAAATGTCTCTTCAAGCTCCAAGCTGGATTCAGAATCTCTCTCTTAATCTCGTTTACTTTATTAATTGATTACAARAGTAATAAAATTTGGGACTTTGCATTGGTTTTCAACAAAACTCTGTTACTTTCGATCTTAACACAATATGATCAGATTTTCATGAACTCTATTGAAAATAAAAGAACCCAAAATTTGACTTTCTTCCRTYTAGTGAATTGGACTTGTTTTGTCAAATTATTATTTATTTTTTTTGGAAAAGGTCACGCAGGGTGTAATTGGTCTATTATATTGGAACATACAAAACAACCTTACAAGACTAATAAGTAAAGAACCAGAAAGGTTGTTGGACCATCCCGAAGTTTCCTARGGTTCTCCTAACTGGTCTTCAAGTCATAATCTACCTGCATCAGCATCAAACCCTGCTTCATCCWTAGTCTCAACAGGACGGTTGTGTGAGTGTCGTGCATTGCCAGGTAGCTTCCACTGCGGCAGGTTGCCATAATATTATCCCTGGAACCATTTCAATGGTTATTTTCAAGTTCTCAAATATTCAATGGTAAGGTTGAAMCGGGAAAGCCAGTTTCTGAAGACATTTCCCCTGACAAGACATCCACTCTGCAGAAGCCAGAAGGGTGGTCTTGAATGGGCATAAAATGGACGAGGATAAGTGGTGAGTGCTTTTATCTGAGAATGTCAACTCCAAGTGGAGAGTGAGGAGTTGAACAAGGAACAGGTCCTCCAATCCGATCAGCCAATACAAGCGCGGCGAATTCAGCTTCCGATACCAGCAAAAGAGATGGAATGATGTTTAAGAATTAATGCTGATTATTAAATGCATCTGCTCAGCCATACTAAGCAGGGACTTCATCCGTTATTAGCTTACTATTCAGACAGAAGGCTCCTCGGAGTGAACCTAGCAACAGGAACTTGGAAAGGAAAATGATTAATTTGCGTTGGTCAAACCAGAAAACCATCTGCATAGCTTGCCCAAACAATGTTTTACTGCTTTGTTCTCCAGATAATCTCATGTTACTCTTAATGCTGGTCAAGTAAGGAGATCTCACTAAATAAACAAACAGATTACAAGATCAGGGAGCACCATCAACATGACTCCACCCAGGAGTTTTCTTCAAACTTCCCTTTTTCATAACCTTCCTCAGCTTCAATACATCTTCCCATCTTCCAGCTTCTGCATACATGTTAGACAGAACAACATAGACCCCATGATAACTAGGATCCAATGCGAGAATTTCCTTCCCTACTCGTTCAGCAACCTCAATATTTTCATAGTTCTTGCAAGCATTTAACAGGGCTCCCCAAATGACAACATCGGCTTTCCACTTCATTCCTCTTATTAGGTCCTCAGCTTCTAGCAGCTTCCCACTTCGCCCGAGAAGGTCAACTATGCAACCATAATGCTCTAACTTAGGCTCCATATCATAAACGCTTCTCATAGAACGGAAGATTTTCTGACCAAAATCCAAAAATCCTGCGTGGCAGCATGCGGATAGAGCTCCAACAAAGGTAATATCAGTTGGCCTAACCTTCTCTTCACCTAGCCTCTTAAAAAATTGGAGTGCTTCCTGGGCATGCCCGTGGGCAGCCAAACCGCAAATCATTGCATTCCAAGTTGCAACATTCCTTTCTTTCATACTGGCAAAACACCTTTTTGCTTGCGCAATTGCTCCATTTCTTGCATACATGTTTACCAAGGCCGTCCCAAGAATAACTCCCAATTCAAACCCTTTCTCTCGAATGTACTGATGAATCTGTTCCCCCAAATCCAAACAACCGGACTGAGCACAAGCTGACAACACAGAAGAAAGAGTAACTCCACTGGGTTCAAACCCCTGGGTGATCATTTGATGGAATAACTCGATTGATAAGATGCCAGAATGACTTTGAGCGTACCCACATATCATTGTTGTCCAYATAGTCAAATTTCTCTCAGAGACTTCATCGAACATTTTTCGGGCATCATCCAAACACCCCGAAACAGAGTAACACCTAATCAAGCCATTAACAACATGCAAATCTAAGTCAAACCCGAACACCAAAGCATTTGCGTGCACTTGCTTACAGGACCCAATCGACTTTAAGTTGGAACAAGCCTTGAGGACAAAAGGGAAGGTGTGTTTACCAGGTGTGGCGCAAAGCCTTCGCATATTACAGTAGAGAAATAAGGCTTCTTGAGGCATTTTGCTGTTAGCATGGGCTCTAATGAGTGTATTCCACATAAATGAATTAGGTTCTTGAATATGCTGAAAGAGTCTGAAAGCATYATTGAGGTCGCCAGTCTCTGAAAGAGCGCAGAAAGCAAGTAAGCGGCTGGCGGCGTAGTTATCGTGAATGCGAGAAGTGACGATCATCTTGGCGTGGATTTGTTTGAGTTGGTGCATGGAAGTGCATTGATCTGCAAGGACTGAAATGTTCGAAGGTTTTGGTAGCGGTTGACGAAAGGGAACAGAAGTGAACGGGCGGAAGACGAAGGTACACCACAATCCCAGCAAAGGTTGCTTGGCCGGGAACATTTGTTCTCGGCGTATCAACTGTACCTCGCCTTTCGCAGCCGCATTCGTGTGGCTAATTTGGAGTTTCTGATAAGAGAGGGATGGAGGAGAATTATTTGCTCTTTTACATGATCATCGGTCATCACTATAATCTTGGTTGAACACSAAAACCAAGCTCTTTCCCTCCACATTTCAATGACAGCTTAATAAAAGAACACTTCTCGAAGCTAAAACTTTCAATAGATAGTGTTAAGAACCAACCAGATAATACCATTCTAAGGAGGCAATGCATCAAAAAAAATCTTCTGCATCAAAGGAAAAGTATATTTACAAAGCCACAAGCACATGAAGCATTTGCAGGATGAAGAGTCCAAGTATGTTTTTCTCTAAACCCATAAGMTAGATTTGCCTAAACCCATAAGMAAATATGTAAATCCCATYAGCAACGAAGATTACTGTTCAGCTTATGCACCTGGAGGATGAGGCGGTTCTCCTCATCCTTCCCGGCGCCCGCAAGTCTTTTTATTTCACTCCCAAGTCTATATCATCTAGGGATCCTTCTTCGTCTCCTTCATAAGCCTTTTTTCCCCTAATTTTTATCAGAAAGAGACTGCGAATTTTGGTGTAGAAGACGGAAAAAACGCTTCTTGACCTAATGTATTTCACCTCTTCATATTTTGTATTTATTTTTTCTATCAAAGTTTATACAGGAAATATGGTAAATGCTTCCTTGAGGAGCGTTTATGGCCACAAGCAGCACAAGACCGAACGACCCTCAATTTAGAAGAAGAATGATATAGATTTATGCACCATCTTATGAGGATAGAATTTCATTCGGCATATGATTTTCGATGAAACAAGACAAAAAGTCGGTAAGAAAGATGATCAATTCTATCAGAGTTTTCTGCATAAAAATTCTGTTCCCTTCTACAATGATAAACTTCCAACCTGTTTATTCCACTCCTCGTATGTGCCGAGCTCCTTGATAGAAACAGAAGGTCTAATCTCTTGCAAAGCGTTCTCACAATCCTATCCAGAAGAAAGACTATATTAGTGCAATGAAACGAGATTTGACTACTATATTAGTGCAAAGAAACGAGATTTGACTAAGTGTTTGTTTGTCTGCAGTTAAATTACCTCAAGTGCAATTGGCCTCATATCCTCCTTTTTAGCTTCGTKATTTCAATTCCTTGTTTGAGAGCCTCCGAGAGTGGTCCCATCGAAGCATCCTTCACCAAATTCTTCATGTCAGACCCTGAGTACCCTGAAAAAACACCAAATWGTTAGATAAGTAGGTCAAAGAATGCTATGAAGCAGCTTATTTTGTAACTAACAACTTTGAAAATTAACTTGCATATAGTATCAACTTCTTCACTTGAAAGCTTAAACAGTCCATCCTTCTCCAAGAGATTCAGGACTATGCAGGCTCTTGCTTCTTCACTTCCGAATACAAGTATTAGGTTCACTCAAAGTACTTAAGAAAAATGACAATAAGAGATGAATATATACTGTAGAGCCTGATGAAGGGAGTGTAATGTACAATAGCTTACTAAGTCCCCTCCTTGCAGCCTCATCAAGTTCTTGAGGCCTGTTTGTTGCTCCTGTTTGGCAATAGAACAACCTCTATTATCTATCATATAACTTGGAAATAAGAACTACAATTGGCCATGAAGAAGGAACCAAACAAGGTTGTAATTCCAAAGATATGATGAAGTCAATGCTTGACGGTTGCAAAACAATATCAAATTTGGCTATTGAGTATGTAAGATTCAACTCAGAACTCATACWTTGCAGAAAAGGGAGGAAATTTGCTAGTTAAACACCACCTATAATCAGACTTGCTCAAATCCACTGTCAAAGCCTTCCGTTTCAATGAAAAAATGTCTTAAGTCGCCGGGTAAAGTCATGTTCATGATTTGAATTGGGCTGCTACCGTATGTAAGTCGGTTTAGCAAATAATATTGTTTTCAGTTGTCAAACAGCAAATATAGTTCAACCCCCTACCACAAATCCCCAGTTAATAGAAGGGGAAAAAGTTAGACAGCCAGCCAAACTTCACTACATACCCAAGATAGAAGGGAATCAATTTCATCAACAAGTATAACTGCTGGTTGACGGCAGCTCACAACTCCAAAAAGTGCCCTCACTAAATTTTCTCCCTCACCAAACTGCAATCACAAATTATTGACAACTAAAGCATATTAGAAACGAGTAACGATAGAGCTGAAAAAAGTAGGTCTTATTGGTTGCTGGTAAGACGAACCATCTCAGCATGCTCATCGCCAGTAATGGTAAGAAAAGCTTACATATTTGCTTGTCAGAGAACTGGCAGATATGTAGAAAAAGGTCGCTTCAGCCTCTCCAGCTATGGCTTTCCCCATCACAGTTTTACCTGTTCCCTATGGCATGAAAAGATGAAGTTCAATGAAGTGGTATCATTAACTTACTGTGAGTTGAGGTGAATAAAGACTCCCAGGAGGACCAAATAAAAGAAGACCTTGGCATGGAGAGCAGCAGCCTTTGAATATGTCAGGGCGTAGTAAAGGCCATATAACCATTTCAGTCACACATGTTTTAGCATGCTCAAGACTAYCTATGGAATTGAAAGTATTGAAATAGATCAGGAACACATATATGATCCAATGAATTAGACATAGCATAGTTGTAACTGTGTGCAATAACTTACCAATGTCATCCAAACGAACATTAGAATGGCTATCCGTAATCTCATTGTTAATTAGCTTAATAAGTTGAGGATCTAAATTTCTAAACTTCRGAGGAAGCTCACCATCAGGACCATATAGCAGTTCCAAACTAAAGAAGTTGAAGTTAATACACGCCATAGGAGGATAGGAATCTGACTGGAGAATGGCTCTTGAAATAGATTATTCAACTTACCCTCTCTTAGTTGATGCAAACACTTGAAGTGGAGACACCATAGCCTCTCCCCAAATTATCAATTTGTGGAGGAACTGAAGCACTTGGCTGTTCTGCATTTGGCTTCTTAGGCCCTGAGCTAAATACATCAGCCAGGTTCTTAACTGCCCCTGGGATATCAATTTTCTTTTCCACCAGAAGAGCATCAACACGCTCGAGAAACTGTTTGGCCTCCTCTAGAAGCTTCTGCTTCTTCACACGAGCATCATCTGAAAGATCCTTGTTCTTCATAGGAGGAGTAGTGGAGGTATCCTTTTCATACCTGCATTGCTACAAGCATCATCAGTTGAAAGATCCAGGTTCCGTTTCAGGTTTTCCTCATGCGAGAAGGAGTATTTGTAGTGGACAGGCTGGTCGGTGTATGGGTAGTTCCTGTGGCATCCTTTTCAGATCTCCACTCCTAAGAGCATAGGTCTTAACTTGAGACTGAGCTTTTGATTGCGCCTGGGCAATAAKTTGGGCATGAGGTGCAGAGTGCTGCAACAGATTAACTTTCACTGGAAAGCCAGCTCCTACTTCTTGTTTGACTTGGCCATGCGACTGGAGGTGAGATGCTGCATTTGTAGGCATAGAMTTGCCAAAGGGGGATGAAACCGCCATGTTATTTGGAGSATTATTGTTATTCATAGACATTATAACAATTCCTAAACTTAAAGAGCTAATCTACAGGCACGACAACACCAGAAAATCCACGAATTCGCATATGCACAATAGGTAGACGTAACCGATTGATCGAAAACTAGAAAGCATCCAACAGAACCTGGCTGAACGCAATAACTTCAACCAAAAAAAAAAAAAAAAGAAAAAGAAAAAGAAAAAAGAGTACCCACAAGATGACAACTTTGAATTTGTGATACTATTCTAGCCAGAAATCCGAATCTCAAAGATGAAAACCCTAAATAAAACAAAAGCGGAACTCCTAAACCTAACTATGGGGACTCATAATAGAACCAAATGCGAACCAGTAAAAGAACCCGAGCAAGAGAATCTGTCCAATCGAACAAAGCCTGATTATGAAATGAAGAAGGGGAAGTGCTGAAATAAAGAAAACTGTTTACAATTTTCTCTATATATATAGGGYTTCGCCAAGATGATTTCAAATCCAACTATGACTCCTTATGAGATCTAGGCTCCACTTAGATAGCTGTCAAAATGAAGAAATTTGGTTTAATTTAAGATGTGTTGTTAAAGTTAAGAGGGGGGGATTCAAAAATTTGAAATTCAAATATGGTGGTTTTGAGAAAGGGTGATAGTTTAAGAGTTATGTTTTGCCAGAAAAGTTTTTGAAACTCTTTGGAGAGAAAAAGTGAGTAAAATTTTAACTCACCCAAATGGAATTTGACTTGGGTTTATAATTCCTATATTAACTTCCTTAAGCTAAGATCTTCCATTAAACTAATATCTTCAGAGATCTTCACATCTCTTTGTCAAAAAGCTGATGCAAAACCCCAACCTCTGTTAAAATCTGCTCTTACTGGGACTTGTCCTAGTTGCTTCCAAGTGTTTTTCTTCTTCATATACACTTCCAGTTAGTTGGAAGAGGCTTCGAATGAATAGAGTTCATTATTTACAACAGCAAGAAGGGGCAGCGAGGGGCATGTCAGCACTGGATCAACTTTGAACCTGTCTGGAATTAGTTCCCATCTGTTTTTGGACTCATCAAAACATTCCCCAAACATATATTCTCCATCTTTSAACATGTATGGAACTAGTTCCCATCTGTTTASAATTTGTTGTCCATGAAACACCCCGAGTGTAGCTTCCTTCTTCTTTTCATCCTCAGAAGAGGATCCCATGGTCRGATCTCCGAATTATACTTTTCAGCTGCGTAATTGACTTGGCTGTTTATGCCAGCGCCAATGCCACCATCTGTTCATGGCTAGTTCGTAACCCCAAATAACAATTCCATCAATCTCTACCCAAACAAGCATATGAGTACCTGCATAAGGGGACTCCTTATCMCCAGAAAACACAGGACAGATGGCACAACCAGGAGCTTCTTCCGAGACTACAATTCCCTATCAAATGTCCACCAACTAGTCTCCCCGTTTGCCAGCATGAAAACAGAAGCTTCTTTGAAACCAACTTCCCTSCTAATCTTGAGTAGCTCGCACTCTTCTGAAGAGTTAAAACATCTTTTATTCACAAAACAAAACTTCCAACACCCTTGGAAACCTRGCCAAAATCAGACTCTCAACCTCATAGCTAAGTGAGGGAATGTAAGAGTAGTCTGCATCCTGAGGTTCTTCACCTAACAAGCCATTAGAACTAACAACCTTGGTGGGTTCAGATCCTCAATCGGGGTCTATATTCAGCCTTAGTTCATCATCAGACTCAGAAAGTCTGCCCTGCTTTGGTGGTGAACCGGCACCACAATCGATAGTACAACAGTTCATGGAATTTAAATCAAGTATTGCATCCTTCTTGGTAAGGAAATAACAGTATTCATCAAAGCCTTCATTTTCTGCTTCAGCATCTCTTCTCTTTATTTTCGACATAGTCCTGAAGCCTCAATTATATTCTATATTTTTATCAATTTAAACACAGATAGATGCAAATTGCAATTAGTCATCGAGTGACAATTTATTTTGAACACTATAAATCCAGGAAAACTGAATATARAGCACTAGTCTATTTTGAAGTCTAAAGATCAAGAGAAAATAATATTTACAACATATAAGGGGGGGAAAAAAAAAAGCAGGTAAATGGTAATTAAATCCTTAAATTTGCCCTATTCCAAGCATTGAAAGAATCAAAATCTTTATTTCATACACATGAATGGATTCACATGTAGGTGTTAAGATAAGACATAAACTTTGTAGAACATGGTGGTAGAAGGACCAAAAAAAAAAAAAAAGGGTAAAAAAAGTAAAAAATGGTAGCAGTGGCAGGCATAACTTCTGTTCAAGGAGCTTATCATGAGATTTGATTCTATAGATCAACCTATTAATAAAAGCATGCACAAGGTTAAAAATGCAAAAGAAAAAGAAGCGAACAAATTATGAAATATTCTCTATGGATTTTAAGTTAAAAATATTAGGGTCACGAAAAGAATAATGCCTAAGGTCTCCAGCAATGAAAACCAAATATACAGGTAGGACGCAATATAGAAAGAAAGAGTCCTCTTACTAGAACTTGCAGAATATTATTAAAAAGAAGAAAAAGACGAATTGCTTTGCACTGTCTTAACTGATTTCCGTATCATTTGTAATATAAGTTCACTATGCAAAACATGAGCAACAGCAACAAGAAATGGGATYTAAGATAACAACGCATTACATATACAGAAACCAGGAACTTCTAGGGCAGTGAGGATGAGACTTTCTAGAGAAAGGAAGCATTGATACCAAAACAAAATCGAGTCTTGATGATTCTCCAGGATGGTTTTTGATAACGTGTAGGATTTCATGAAGTAGCAGCACTGTACACCACAGTGCCTTAACTACTTTATTGATCGGGAAGAGAGCAAAAGGTATACAGCAAAACATATATGTATGTGGGTCGGGAGAGAAGGCAAGCAGGAAAATAAAAGAGAAGGTGATCACACTGATGAGCGAATGAGAAAAGAAAGGGAAGGTGCGGTTTGGCCATTAAGGCAAAAAGAACTAATATAGTAGAGAGAAAGAAGGCTAGATTCTTTGAAGCCCCCAACAACCCCCCCCCCCCCCCCCCCCCCCTTTGCTGCGGACTAAAATACGCCGAAAATGATCATGAGAGCCAAAACATAGAAAATAACATCGTGCAGTTCGGAAAAAGCAAAGCGAGAGAGAGATGGAAACTGTGTCTCGTTCACTCTGTTAGACACTTGTTTTACCACCAAAAGGAAATCTTCAAGAACCTCAATAAAGCTAAGTAAAACTATTTAGGGATGAATATATAGATAAAAACCTTAACGGAAAAATCAAAAGGTCATTAAGGTTTTACCTAGTATCATGAGATGCACTTCCGAAATATTGCTGGATTCACCTGCAGAAGTTTGTTTCCATTTTTGGGTTAGGAGTATGTTTTCTGGGCTGGTGCATAAGTGCACAAGTGACTCTCTTACACTGAAACGTGTTTTTGAATATAATTTGATAGCGAAATTCAAGCAAATAGGTGGGCTGTGTCCGGTACCTCTTAAAGAATCGAATTGCAAGCTGGTGTTGCCAATAATGGAAGAAGTGGGAGGACCTGGGAACAKTAGAAGAATGTTGCAAGCTGCAGCTGGTGTTGCCAATAAAACTTTCTGTTCACCGCCAATTTTSCGGATGGTTGTTCTTCTCCACTTTTTTCTTCATCAGTCCGTCCGAGTTTGTTCAGAATTTGGGTCTCAACGTGTCTTGAGTAGTTGTATTTCTTTCTGCGTGAAGAATTCCAAATGACTTGAGCTCCCTACTTAATGAATTTACCTGATCTTCATTTAACATTTGGGCTCCATTTTCCAATTACCATAGACTCCTTCGGATCCATTTATTTGTGGACTACATTTGGCTTGATGGGCTTATTTGGTGGGAAGCCCAAATGGGTTTTAATCTAATTCTCAAAGGTTGAACACTAACGGGCCCACTGCCTTGTCACAAGGATTTTCTCTCCACCTACTCAGGTTGTCAATTTTTGTTTTAAATWTTTACTGCACAATTTATTATTCATCAAAACAATTGACAGTTGAGGCTAAGAAATTAACTTTTTGAATTAAGGATCATTAAAGAAAATTAAATTTTTAATTTTTATAATTTTCAAACAAAACGAAACATTAAAAGTTATTAAAATATGTTAGAAATATTGTTAAAAAAATATGGTGCGTTTTTTCAACTCTCTCCTATTTTAATTGATTAGAAACATAATGAGTATCCATATGATCATACACCTAGATGGAAAAGAAAGAGAAGGGTGAGAAAATGGGCTGACGAGGAGAACAAAGAAAGAGGACATTACAGCCCACAGAATCTACCAAAACCACACCACCCGTGGGCCGTGGCAACCTATGGCGCTGATGCAGCTGACGACACTTGCATTTGGACAATAGTGGAATAAAGATACACTAGCGGCACAAGGCTCCACTCGGACCGCTACATCAATCCCATCCCAGCCTGCAAAATCAATTTCTTGGTTTTGCGGAAAATTTGAAGGGATCCAGAAAATCTGAAAAGCCTAGAGGTGATGATTGGCTATGGTGTCATTCCCAACAAGGAAGGGAAGTGTTTGAAACTCMTGCTATTCCAAAGATTCTAGTGGCCTGTGTCTCTCACCGTCCTCTTAATTGTTTCGGTGACAGCAGAGCTTCCCTTGCTTCACTCGTCGCTCTCTGTTAAGCCCATTGATCAAGATTCCAGAGTCGCAAGCACTTTGTGGAGAGTGGAAAGATGCCCGGGCTGAAAGCGCCTTCTGATTATTCTCAAGAACCCGCTCGTCACCCCTCCCTTAAGATCAATTCCAAGGTTAGCCTGCTTCTTTTCTTTTTCCTCACATGATACTAACTTACCGAATCGAATGCTCATATTATAGATGGTCAAATATGACCTGATGAATCATTGTACTCTTTGGAGTTCGTTTAAGGTGATAATTATAGTAGTTTTATTTTCTCTAGAGTGAGTTCAATCTGATGAACCTTCAAATGTTTAGATAGGTCMTCAGATAGTGGTTACTGGTGACATCCTGATTAGTTTTTTAGTTACTAGTAAGCTGGCGCATGTTTGTTTTACTCCGCCATTGCTTTATCAGTTGGCCTATTTGTAGTAATGCATACAACCAAGGCTGTCTCCAACTTATCTTGAGCTTAATGGGATGGCGAACGCGGTGCAGAAGAACTCTTCAAGTATTTTGAAGAGGTCCTTTTAGTTCTCTGAATAAGGAGTTTCTTAACATGGTTAAACTGATTAAGTTGTTTGGGAGTCCGGTCATGTTCAATAAGCACTAGTTAACTTCTATTATTCTTATTGCAGGAACCTTTCAATGCAGAGCCGCCTCGCTCTGCTTTGATTTCCTCTTATGTGACTCCTGTTGATTTTTTCTACAAGAGAAACCATGGACCAATACCAATAGTTGACGACATTGAGAGGTTTATTACTTCCTATCTTCCTAACAAGTATGTTATATTTGCATAAATTTTGAATAATACTGAAATCTATCTTATTGAATAACCTTTTCTGTTGAGCAGATATTCTGTTTCCTTAACCGGTCTGATAGAAAATCCTAAAGACCTATACATGAAAGACATCTGGTTAGTAATTGTTACGAAGGTGGATAACTCATGACTTGAAGTTTTACTAGTATATGGTTGTGATTGTGTTTGAACTAAAGGAAGAGCATTGTTCTTATGTAAATTAACAGGAAGCTTCCAAAACATACCGTCACTGCTACTTTGCAGGTAATATTGTTTATACCAGTTAAAATTTGAGTTTCTTGTATAGGTTATCTTCTTTGTCACTTTAACTTCTAWTAATTTATTCTCCTCCTAGAAAATTGTAACAATACGCACTCACTTACTGAGCCAGCCTTTATGATTTGTAGTGTGCTGGTAATAGGCGGACTGCCATGAGCAATACGCYCAAGGTGAAAGGAGTTGGGTGGGACATTTCTGCTATTGGAAATGGTTAGTCCACATATTAGTGTTGATAGTTGGCTAGATCGGTACAGGGTCTTTATTAGCACTAAACTTTGTTGAGACGAAGAGTGCTAAAGGTTGGGAGACTTAGGTTGGGAAATTTAGGCTGCATTTGGTTTAGATTTTGAAAATGAAATATTTTTCATTTTGAGAAGAAAATCACTTGCTTTGCAATTGGTTTTGAAGCACTTTTCATTTCGAGTTCAAGAACCTSTTTGGTCAAGAAAAATTTCAACTTCAAAACTCTTCTGAAACCAACAATTTTCCTAATTTCCCAACCAAAAAGACAAGCATGAACAGTGGGATAATGGTTATCATTTGCAGACTTAATCAATTATTCATTGAATAGCTAACCAGTTATTAACTTTGCGTACAATTGATTACTTATGCAGTGGATATTGATGTGTTCATGAATGAAAATTTGTGTGATTTGTCYCATTTCTTTTACTRGAGTGAATGATTGGTAACAAATGACAAACAATGCAATTTCAGAATATTATGGAACATTTCTTTCAAAATGCTTCTTAACTTGGAAAGCTTTTCACTGTGAGAAATAAATTCTGCTATTTAAATTTTATCATTTCCCACCTTCTTTGATTCAGCTTGAAGAATAGTCTCTCTCAAGTTGAGAAACAAACCAAATACAGCTTTAGCCTTTGATACAGGTTCTGAATATGATTGTGCATGTACTGAAAGAAAAAGGACCAGTGCCAGAAGAGTGTTCCATTGATAGTGAACTCTGAAGTGTTTTCCCGATATTTGTGCATGTCCATATTTTTTTTCTGTGGGGCAAGGAGAATAGGAAGATTAACAGTAGCCACTTTAGGACATACCTTATCATYCTGCCTATGACTGTGTGATAAGGCTTCAGCTGAGTTGCAATTGGTTAATGGTTTCCCACAGTCTGAGACTTGGACTAAGCTTTCCGAGRATCTTTGCTAAGAATGTGCATAGTGTTGATTTTTATTCTTTGGTTTGAGCAAGTCATCATGTGGCAAAACTCTTTATCTTATTTGTGCATATAATGTCTATAATTTACGAAATGGTATGATTCCTATTTGTGTCCGTTTATGCTGTTTTTCTTGTTGACATGTTGGTTCTTTATGCTAGAGGTAGTATTACTTCTGATCAATCTTGCATCCATATGCTGTCACATACAACCTTGTGATTTCTACTATTGTCTCCGCTGCTCCAGTCATAGTTACACTTCTAACTTATCTATGTTGTGTCCGTGCATAGATTGACTTTATGTTCAGCATACACAAGTATTAATTTACTAGATCCAGTTTCCTACGGGTTTACTCCATGCTTTGTTAAAGGCTTTGTTGCCGTATTGCACTAGTTGCAATAATTCAAGTATATCATAATTGATATACACACACACACACACATATACACAAATATTCATAATGCATGCATCCTGCTGTTGTCTGAAAGACTTTGCGATTGCAGAAGCACCCTGCCCTCTTTCCCTAGTAATAGCCATTTTAAAAACGAAATTTCTGAGATGAATTCTCTCTCTTCTTTGGTTTTTTATTCGACTGCTCTGGCAAATGGCTACTTCTCTTTTRGAAGAGGGATCTTATTCTCTTTGCTACTTCTAGTTTTAAGTACCTTAGCTCTTATGTGAATTTGTATTTGTTCAGCTGTTTGGGGCGGTGCCAAATTGGCTGATGTTCTTGAACTTATCGGCATCCCTAAGCTGACAGGTACTACGCCCYCAGGAGGAAAACATGTTGAATTTGTAAGCATTGATAGGTGCAAGGTGATTATCTTTTTGGTGGTGCTTATCATTTCTATATTCCCGCTTCCTATCGTTCATTTCTTGTTGGTGCTGGAAGTTTCTTAATTGAATGATATTAATTGAATGATATTCTTATAGGAGGAAAATGGAGGCCCTTATAAGGCATCAATTCCTTTAATTCAAGCCACAAACCCTGCAGCTGACGTTTTATTGGCTTATGAGATGAATGGGGAGGTACTTTATGCTTGTCCCTCCAAAATTTGGATTTAATATTGGATTAGGGTAAAATAATTGAACTCTAGTATCGGGTTTCCAAAGCCACTTAACAGAGATCATGGATATCCATTGCGTGTGATTGTTCCTGGTGTTATTGGTGCCCGTTCTGTTAAATGGCTTGATTCTATAAACATCAATGCAGAAGAATGCCAGGTTAGTATCCTCTCATTCTTATCTTTTAAGTATGATTATACCTTTTCCTACTTATAAGTATGAGATGTTGCTTCTTTGCAGGGATTCTTTATGCAAAAGGACTATAAGATGTTTCCACCTTCAGTTGATTGGGATAATATCAATTGGTCAACCAGAAGGCCTCAAATGGACTTTCCTGTCCAGGTGATTTTTGCCTGATATTTCATGGCTCCATGAGTTCTGCATTTAAGAACTACATGGTGTTTCTGTCACTTTCATATAATAAAGTGGTAATAAAGCTTTATAAACCTACTTGTTTTAAAGAACTATATGGTCTTCTGACTGGATCCAGAAATAATTCATCAAACCCTCCTAGCTTGTTTTCCTCTATATATTTTTACTTCTTGGATCCAGATCTTTGAAGTAAAGCTTTTAAGGTTCAACTTTTGTTATATCTGAACCTTAAATTGGAAATTTAAAAAGCATTCTTTTGCATTGTTTGAAGGTATAAACTCATATGATTCTGAGATGTTATCCGTTTTTAACTCCTGGATCAGGTTGATCGGTGATTACTGTTCATTTGCTAATCCATAAACTTTTGCTGATGACAGTGTGCAATATGTTCTCTGGAGGATGTGAATGTTGTAAAGCATGGAAAGGTTGGTGATTTTCATAGAATCATAAACTTCTCTAGCTTCTAGCTTCTTTCTTGAGTTTTGTTTAAATAATGTATGGAATTGGATCCAACCCCTTGAATGCATGACATAATGTCTTTCACCACTAATAGTTGGTAATMCAAGAGACTCCTTTGAGAAAGTTGCTGCTTGATAAAGACAATGTTATTTAGATCTTTTTGTATCAGAAATTACATTAGGAATTATCTATCAAACTTCTAAAATCATTCTGAAATTTGTTTTTGATCTCAAAAAGGTTCCAAGGCCTCTTATTGGAAATTCTGAAGTTGATGCTTCTTYTCTCTTACCRTTTGGCAATTAGGTTGATCTATGCAGCTTCCCACCTTGCGATTTATATATTTCTCTTGTGCAGTTAATTGTCAAGGGTTATGCAGTTTCAGGAGGTGGGCGCGGCATAGAGAGAGTAGATATATCTATAAATGGTGGCAAAACATGGGTGGAAGCTTCCAGATACCAGAAAACTGGTACCCAATATATTGCTGARAATGATGAAAGTAGTGACAAGTGGGCATGGGTGTTTTTTGAGGCTGAGGTTGATATTGGCCAAAATGCTGAGATAGTAGCCAAAGCGGTATGTAAATATCTCTTTTCTTATTTTTTTGGTCTATAGACAGAATATTATGGTGTCATTTCAATGATGCACATCAACATTGAACTCAGTTGGCTTATCTGGTCCAAATACAGCACTTCTATTTTGTCTCATCATCTCTATGAAGCAAATGAATATTGATTTTAAGGGTTACTGTGCTTGGTTATGAGAAATATCTTGGTCTCTGATAGTAATGACCTAGCAACTTGTGAGAGTTGGACAGTCGGTGTTGCTGGGTCAGAAGTTATTAATCCTATGTTTCTAGTAATTTCATCCACAGGCCTTTTAAACACATCCAACATACTTGATGAGACAAACAATTGTGCTAACCCAATTTTACCATGCACCTTTGCTTTACATGAATAGTCTTTGCTGAAGATGCTACAGTTTGGGTAACAAAGATTTACTTATGGTTTTGAGCTTTGTGATTTATTATCCATTCATGAGCAGGTTGATTCAGCTGCAAATGTCCAACCTGAAAACGTTGAAGTCATCTGGAATTTGAGAGGCATTTTGAACACCTCATGGCATCGAGTTCATGTTCGCGTTGGTCACTCAAATCTGTAGGATAAGTAGAAGTGCAGCCAGAGAGTCGCCCCTGTTTAATGTTCTTCCCTGACTTGGACTGTAGAAGTTAATGCTGGGTGCTTGATGATTGTTATTTCACTTTCGCACTTAATAAAAGTAAGCTTCTAAMTTTGCCGCATTTAGTTCGCATTGTAATCAATGTGAGATGCAAAATCTTGAACTGTTTGAGCTATAAGTATCTTTTAGGCTTGATCAAGATCTCAACCCACATCATTTTCTGGACTCCTATAAGCAATAAGTTTCATGTGCTTTACCCCAGCTGGCTTTGCCTGCCTACGTGAGAAATGGCCTTTTGAATTTGATCACGTTTCTTCAAATAATGAGGCCCACGTTTGGTTTGTCTACATGAGAACAGGTTCTACAGGGGGTGAACATACTCGATGAAGACGACTTTTTATTAAATATATCAGTATGATGGAATCTGTAATCTTGCAGATTTTGGCTCATGGACACAAGAATAGACCTTTTCCAGGTCCTACAAAGATAGGAATGCRGTCCTTTTCCCCTATCTTCTCGTTACATGCCAATTTGCTAGAACATGGGTATAGTAGATCCTTTTGTCCTATTACTCCTCGTTACCAATCTGTGTCWAGAACCCCAATCTTTGATCCTTTTCTAGGCTAWAACAATACAGCCCTGTTGTTTATGAAACCTTGGGTGGGGTTTGAATAATGGTCACTTTGTAAACAAATCAATAATTGTRACCACCACCACCTCCATTTTTCTCAGATTAGACCACAAKGAAATGACAACTTCGTCAGCTTTCGTTTCGGCCATACYAGTACCAGTAGAAACGTGACTTGACTTTTCTGTTCTGTGTACTTGTCTTGATCAGAAAAGAAACAAACCAACCACCGCGTGACTGARATGGATGATGCATTAATGGGTTTCTTAATGGGGAAATGCAAAATTGAACTACAGGGCCTATGATTGGTTTTCATATTTCTTCTTTAAGCAATATGCTTCTGAAATCAAAACAAACCTTCGCTGTGGTGGACAGTTATTGACAAATATAGAATGATTTGACTGATGAGAATCGTTAACGCTTTTACTATTTTTATTTGAAGGGAAGTCCTCCGGTCTATATTCCAACATTGACCTAATACTAAAAGTATCTCCAGGATCTATGTTCAAAATAAATATTTTTATTTGTTCGATTGTATGTTCAAAYTAAAAAATTATTAAAGTTTCTGAAATGATAAATTAAAATAATTATATTAATTTTGTAAAGAAACTTTACGTTAATTCTCTCTCTTAGAAAAAATAGAATTAATTTAGTTATATTAATTTYAATTTTTTAATATTTTTTAATTCTTTTATACTCTTTACTTTATCCATCAATGCACGACACATATATATACAAATGTATAGCTGCAAGTGTGATCCATAAGACTCATTTAATAAGTTAAGGACTTAAAGTATTTTAAAAATAATTAAAGAACTTAGACCTCATATTGAAAATAATTTGAAGATTGAATGAACTAATTTCCTTAATTAAATTGAATTAGCAAATAAGTCAACTGTGTTAGATCAATTAAAGAATAAACAAACAAGTCAAATTATACGAATTTGTCAACTGTGTCCTTCTGTAGATGCATTGTTGTCTGAACAATGCATTTAGCATAGCATAGCATTGTTTCTACTTCTATAGTAGCAGCAACTATATGTATATATAAGTATATCAAGTCTTCATGAGCAGCGCAGAGTGCTCTTGACAATGCATCCTTTAAGCCTTCCAACGATTTCTGTAATTCTTCTGTCTTTATACTTATTGTTGCATGTAATTCTTTGGGAGCTCCGGCGAGCTCGAAAGTCATCGTCGCCTAGCCGTGGTCCGCCATCTTACCCGATTCTTGGATGCTTGATTTCTTTCTACAAGAATCGGGGTCGTCTTTTGGACTGGTACACTGATCTGCTCTCTGAGTCACCGACAAAAACTATTGTGGTTTCCAGATTTGGTGCTCGGAGGACCGTTGTGACTGCCAATCCACGAAACGTGGAGTACATCCTGAAGACCAACTTCGGTAACTTTCCAAAAGGCAAGTCTTTTACAGAAATTCTTGGGGACTTTCTTGGGAGAGGAATATTCAACGTGGATGGAGATCTTTGGTATTATCAGAGAGAGTTAGTGAGCCATGAGTTCACTTCCAGGTCCTTTCGAGATAATGTTCTGATTGTGTRGAAGGAAGAGGTAAACAACAAGCTGTTGCCGATGATGGAGTCATTGACAATGCAGAGTGATAAGGAAGTGGACTTTCAAGACTTGTTAAGAAGACTTGGATTTGATATAATATGTAGAATTACCCTAGGAGTCGACCCTTGCGCTTTACAGAATTCTCTACCCGTTTCATCTCTTATGGAAGCCTTCGACAAGGCCTCGGAGATATCTGCACGACGAGGAGCAGCACCAGTATTTGCCATATGGAAGGCAAAGAGGCTGCTTGGTCTTGGATCCGAGAAAACCCTTCAAGATTCCATTCAAGAAATCCAGTCATTTGTAACAAATATTTTCCGAGATAGGAGAAGGAAAAATATAAAAGGAGAAGCCTCCAGCCTTGGAGGAGATCTTCTGTCGAAAATAGTAGTGGCAGGAAACGGCGAAGAGGAGATCATCATAAGGGACATGATGATAAGTCTCATTATGGCAGGCAGAGACACAACGTCGGCGGCAATGACGTGGTTCTTCTATCTGCTCTCCTGCCACCCTGATATAGAACAGGAGGTGGTGAAGGAATTGCTAGGTCTTCCTGTTGAGGTTGATGAGCTTTCGTGCTGCGAGGCTCTGAAAGAATTGAGATTGCTAAAGGCTTGTTTGTGTGAGTCCATGAGACTCTACCCACCAGTTGCATGGGACTCAAAGCACGCCATTTGCCACGATATTTTGCCAGACGGCACTCCCATCAGTGCCGGAGATAGGGTGACCTATTTTCCCTACGGCATGGGAAGAATGGAAGATTTGTGGGGAAAAGACAGATCAGAATTTCGACCCGAGATATGGGTTCTTGAGAAGGACGGTAAAGGAACCGTGAAGACCCTGAAAAATGTTTGTCCTTTCAAATTTCCAGTCTTTCAAGCTGGTAAGAGAGTTTGTCTTGGTAAAGACTTGGCTTTTATTCAAATGAAGTACATTGTGGCTTCAATTCTGAAGCGGTTCGAGATCAGACCTTCTTCCAACCGCCCAGTTTTTGTACCGTTCCTCACCGCTCACATGGCTGGTGGATTTAAGGTTTTTGTCCGCCGCAGACAAGTTCCGTCTCCGGTTGAAAATAGAATTGTTAACTGAACACGCACATGAAGAGAACAAATCCAGATTGTTCTAGTCTAAAAAATCAAGCTGTAGAGTATTTCTTTTTCCTTTTCTCTAATTGAATGTGTCAAAATGCATGGCATGTTACTTATCATCAAATCACACCAATATAATTGCCAAATGGCGCGGCTTGAATCTGCTTGACTCTATCACGAGCTATGGTGGGTTAATTTGATCACCATGATATCCCATACGGTTACTATTGGTAGGGATCAAGGAAGCAAAGAATGACCAGTACCAGCTATTCAAGGGAAGAAGCTGTGATGGGAACGATTAGTCATTTACAAACCATTGGGTTACTGAAGACACATCGAAATCACTTCTGTCCAACGGATGGAAGAAAAGGCCAAGAAGTTTAGATGTGCTTTGTTGATCGCATGTGCTCTTTCATATTAATATATCTATATAGTTTATCTGTTGCATAAAATATTAAAATGGACGTGGATACAACAGCAGTTTTCAGGCACATGGGCCACCCAATTCCGAGATAAACTAACAAAGGAAGGGAGGTCATGGTCTATACCTGTTTCCTTTGGATTGGCGCAGTTAAAGATCTGATTATATTATGCAAGTCCATTACACAACATCTGTTCCGTCTAGTGTACGTACAGACGCTGATGCCAAAATGATCACAACAATGACATATTGTAGCACAAATGAGAAGCAATAGACMTTAGTCTTGATCTCCGATATCCAGAAAGTCTATCTCCTTCCCAACAACACCCAAAATCCAGAACAAGAGGCAAGAAAAACAAGTCTACTAATTCATATGCACTAGACGTACACTGTACTTAACAAGCATCAGTCAATCCAAGTACAAGAAGAGCTAAAGAATGATATGGATTTATGCATCATCATACGGGGATATAATTTCATTCAGCAGACTATTTTCAATTAAACAAGGACCAAAGGTCGGGGAATAAAGGCGATCAATTCTATCAGAGTTTTCTGCATAAAAATTTTATTCTCTTCTAAAATGATAAGCTTCCAAACTGTTTGTTCCAGTCCTCGTATATGCCGAGCTCGTTGATAGAAACAGAAGGCCTAACCTCTTGCAACGCGTTCTCAAAGTCCTATACAAAAGCAACACTATATTAGTGCAAAGAAACAAGATTTTGGCAAGTGCTTGTTTGTCTGCCCGAAAATTACCTCAAGTGTAACTGGCCTCATATCCTCCTTTTTCAGCTTTGTAATTTCAATTCCCTGTCTGAGAGCCTCTCTGAGTGGGCCCATTGAAGCATCCTTCACCAAATTCTTCATGTCAGACCCTGAGTAACCTGAAAAAACACCAAATAATTAGATACGTGACAGCAAAGGAATGAGCTATAGGTCAAAGAATGCAATGAAGCAGCTTATTTTGTAACCAAAGAACTTTGAAAACCACAGACCCTCAGTTAACTTGCATATAGTATCAATGTCTTCACTTGAAAGCTTAAACAGTCCATCCTTCTCCAAGAGATTCCGGATTATCCAGGCTCTTGCTTCTTCATTTCCGGATACATGTGTTAGGTACAAATTTTTACTACTGAGGAAAATGACAATAATAGATGAATACTCATAGACCTGATGAAGGGAGTGGAATGTACAATCGCTTAGTAAGCCTCCTCCTTGCAGCCTCATCAAGTTCTTGAGGCCTATTTGTTGCTCCTGTTTGGTAATAGAACAACTTCTGTTATCTATCACTTGGAAATTAGAACTAGWATTGGCCATGAAGAAGGAACGAACAAGATTGTACTTCAACAGATATGAAGAAGACACTGCTTGACGTTTACCAAACAATAATCAAATTTGGCTATTTAATATCTAAGCTTCGACTCCGAACTCACACATTGCAGAAAAGGGAGGAAATTTGCCAGTTAAACATCACCTATAAGCAGAATTTGCTCAGACCCACTGTCAAAGCCTTCCATTTCAATGAGAAATTGTGTCTTAAGTCGGCGGCTTGATTCATGTTCACCCTCTGACTTGCGCTGCAACCATATGTAAGTCAGTTTAGCAAATAGTATATTTTCCTTTGTGGCAAAGAGCAAATATAGTCAACCACCTACCACAAATCCCCAGTTAATAGAAGGGGAAAAGTTAAAAGGCCAAAAACTTTCACTTCTGGTCATGGAAGTAGAAGAGAATTCTTAATCTATAAAAAATTTTATTTAGATATTCCCTTGGGAGGCAAAACTACAAACCTGAGACAGAAGAGAATCAATTTCATCGACAAATATAACTGCTGGTTGACGGCAGCTGGCAACTCCAAAAAGTGCCCTAACTAACTTTTCTCCCTCACCAATCTGCAACACAAATTATTGACAACTAAAGAATAATAGAAACTAGTAAAGATAGAGCTGACAGAAGTAGGTCTTATTGGTAGCTGGTAAGACAAACTATCTTTAGCAAGCTCATCGCCGCTACATATTTATTAATTTTTATCCATCTTACGGTTGAGAGTATAGGACCAGTTACACAAGCCATTAAATTACTCATAGAGAACCAATTAATAAGTTACTAAATTCAATTTCAGATATAAAAGCGGTATGCTAAAAGAGAAAATTAACAAGGCTATATAATAGACTATTAGTTGCAAGTAAGATTTAATTCGTCAGCAAACTTTTTCTACACTTCTTTTTCTCGTAATTTAGTTCACTTAACAGCAATGGTTAGAAAAGCTTACCCATTTGCTTGTCAGAGAACTGGCAGATATGTAGAAAAAGGTTGCTTTAGCCTCTCCAGCTATGGCTTTCCCAATCATAGTTTTACCTGTTCCCTATGGCATGAAAAGATAAAGATCAATGAAAGTGGCAGTTATCATTAACTTATTGTGAGTTGAGGARGAATAAAGACTCACAGGAGGACCAAATAAAAGAAGACCTCGGCCTGGGGAGCGGCAGCCTTTGAATATGTCAGGGCGTATTAAAGGCCATATAACCATTTCAGTCACACATTTTTTAGCATGCTCAAGACCAGCTATGGAATTGAAAAGTAATGAAATAGATCAGGAAAATGTATATGATCCAAACTCATTTTGTTATAGCAGGTAGATTGACAGATTATTTAGACATAGCATAGTTCTAACTGTGTGCAATAACTTACCAATGTCATCCCAACGAACATTAGGATCGCGATCCATTATCTCGTTGCTGATGTGCTCAATAAGTCGAGGTTCTAAGTTCCTCAACTTCTCAGGAAGCTCGCCATCAGGACCATATAAGAGTTCCAAACTAAAAGACGTTAAAGTAAATACACACCATAGGGAGATAGGACTTGGACTGGAGAATTGCTTTTAAAGTAGATTATTCAATTTACCATCTCTTAGTTGAATCATCCAATGCGTCTTCACCCTTCCCAGCAACACGTGAAGTCATATTACCAGAACTATTCCCATTGGACTTGATTGGCGGAATGAAACTACCACGGATGCCACGTCTTGAAAACCCATAGGATCTCACGCCGTAACCTCTCCCAAAATTATCGCTTTGTGGAGAAACTGAAGCACTTGGTGATCCAATTAAGCCTCGCTTTTGCCTTGCATCCATTTCCTAATGGCATTAAAGAATCACCAAATGTACCAGTATGAGCAGGCATATGTAACAAGAGTTGATTCAGAAATTTAAGTTGATTAAGAATCTGACATTCGACGGTCAACCACAAATCAATGTGAAGTCAACCACAAACCATAGCTCAAATAAGGACTTCCAAATGTTATGACTGCCCATCCTTCAAAAAGAAAAGCTAGTATCCAACTTTAAATAACTCAATACAGGATCATCAAGATGCAAGTGGCTATTGCCATTTGTATGAACCTCAGTCTGAGTTTCCAAAGCATTCAACTAGGATCTTTAGAAAGAATCAAATTCTATAAGGAAGAAATGTTAGTCAATTGACCAATAGATTCTTACAAACTAAGATCAATTTGAATTACTTTGAGTCAGTAGCAAGTCTCCACATATAAGAACTTACTATCTGATTTATTGTGAACTGTCCTAAAACTTTAGGTTTCCCCCTTCAGGTCCCATATCAAAAGAGAAATGCACAGCATTTACTTGACCTTTCTTATCCTGTTTCAAGAGAAACACAAGCAGGTCTCCTAACCACGTTTGGTAAGCGTGCTTCTTGGAATTCCTCAAAGCACACAAAGAAGCAAAAGCAAGCAATTTATGATGTTCCCAGAAAATTTTCTAGCAACTAATTGTTAATGAAGGAAGATCATGTTACAATCAGAAATCAGCATTACACAAAATGGGGAAAGTATGTCCAAGAATAGTTGCAACATACTCCCAAAATTAAATAAACAAGTGAATCAATTTAAGAAACTGCAGAGACGTGTATTGGGTGGAGACTTTAGATAAAATAATTTTGATACCAGTTTTGCTCTCGCAGTAACGAATCCAGTGCCAGATGCATCATTTTCAGTTTCTTCATTGCATGACGGGGACTTCACATTCTCAATTCTTGAGCTAGTAATTTCTCTATGCAGCCGTTTTGCTCCAAAACTGTCTCCACTAATTCTTTCTTCATCTTCAATTTTGGCATCTGTATGGACACGTGGACTCTTTGGGAAATTATGAGCTGAATGAACCTTTTCAGCTAGAACACAATCCTCAGAGATGTTACCAGGTGCAAAGCTATTCTCATTTGCCCTGGGGACATGTCTGTAGGCGGATGCTAATTTTGCCTGCACAACAGTTTTTGAGGTATTGCAACTGGATTTCTTTTGCTTATCATGTTGATCCCCCTAAGACAAATGTATCTCTAGTTATTTCATAAACTATGCAAAAGCTAACATTTGCTATCAACAATTGTGAAGTTTCATATGGTAAGAAGTAGTAAGTTAAAAAGGTACCAACTGAATATAAGTGATGGACCAAATAATGGATTAAAGATAATAGGCTACCTCTAAATGAGGCATAAATATTAACAATTAATTCTTCATACCCGGTTATTAGGAGCTCTTCCCTTGGATTGCAGTAGAAGAGCTTGAAAGTACTTGGACTGCTTAATCTTCTCAACGTCAATATCTCCCCTCTTGCTAAATATAGCAGTGGGCTCTTTGCCTGCCAGTTCAAATGCTTGGCTAAGAGTATAAGCAACACAAGTGAGTAGCATTATATGGAAAAAGTACAATAAATAAATAAATAAATAAATTTAACAGTAATCAGTGGAAAGTGATCAATAGGAAAAAGAAAAACATAGAATTAAATGTTCAGCCAGAAGGAAAAGATAAATTTCAAATACTATCAACTTGAGCCCTCTACCATTTTTGTCATTTTTCCCTTCCAGGGGCGTACCAAACATAAAATAAACTGAACCCAATCTCGCAAATACTAGCAGACAAGCTCCAAAATTTAAGAAACGCAAATTTATGCACTGCTATATTCTTCTCCCAGGTGCATTTGATTTTCCTAGGAAAGTAGCAGTAAAATTAAGAACTCAATAAAAATCTAAGTAGTTTATATTAGCCCTAAAAGTTCTTCCAATTATTGAAGGAAAGTACTGGGATGTGCACAGGCATGTTGGTGGGTACAGGGGGAAAGGGGCAAAATGAATTGTTTCCATACATGTAGGTATGAAAATYTAATTTTACCGATCGAATGTATGGATGAGGGAACGTCGAGCTGTATCGAGCTTAGACAAGGCTTCACGGCGGATAGGGCGAATGAAGGCCTCGTCGACATCAGAGTGACATCGGGAATCGAGGAAGCCGACGAGTCCCAGAGAAAGTACATGCGCCCATGAGGAATCCCCATTCTCGAGAGCAACATCGGCTCCGAAAAGTAGAGACTGAAGCCGTTTGAGGTTGTTGTCCACTTCTTTTCGCCAACAGACCTCCTTCGAAGAAAACTCTTCTCTGCTGCTCTTCTCCAATTCTGGCCGAGCGCTCTCTTCCGTTCCCGCCATTTTCTTCCTCTTGGTCTTGCTTTTTTGAAACTCCAGTATATATTACTCCACTTAATGTTTTAAGATTAATTTCTGGTCTATAAATTACATTTTTTTACTTCAGAAAAAAATAGATTTCTTTTTTGAAATTATATCGTGATATATATTACTCCAGCTAATGTTTTAAAATTAATTTTTTGGTTTGAATGCACGTTTTATGTTTTTTTTTTTTTTTCTCCCCAATAAAAATACAATATATCTCATCCCGTGCTGCGGGCAAATCTGATGGACAGTAAGCATACGAGTTGCTACATTACTTTGCCATTTCGTATTGTGAAAGGTGGTGAACACCTCATAGAGTTTAAAGGCCAGTCAGAACATTCGATTTTAATTTTAATCTTAAGTATAAAATTAAAATTTAAAATCAAATGTTTTGACTTCTAAATCCCTTTTTCTTTTCTGAGAGAAAACAGTGAATGAAAATACTAAACATTGGRGRGCCACTAGCACCYCCATGCATCAAATGGATGTGGCAAAATTGGGTAGCTCTCATCGGCATTGAAATGTTGCCATTAAAAAAGAGAAAAAAATGGGTAAGGAGGAAAGTAACAAAAAGTAGAACAGAATGCAACCTGCCCGTCCCTGCTGAAGAGAAACAAAACGATGGCAAAAGCAAGAAGATAGACAAAAACAATAAGATTGCCATTATTGTTTCTGCAAGCACAACTATGAAGATTTCAAGTATATAGTCAGAAGATGAAATTGGGCTTCAGAAACATGCGAGAATCACTACTGGTAACGTTAGCATCTCGAAGCACCTACCCTTCATCTYTTTCTAGGCTTTCCAGGCTATCCATGTAACTCTCATTCAATACGAAGTTAAATATCCATCATGCTTCACCACTGGGCAGAATCTCTAGATGTTAGTTGCCACGATACTACCTTTGTCATAAGGATAAAAAAGAAAGTTTAACTAGATTGCTTTGAAGGCAGCAGGCCTATAGATCTCTCTCTTTACCCTCCTCCACGGGTTCATCTCAGGAGGATGGAAAGATCAACCATGCCAAAGCAATTTCGCCAACTTCTTCAAAACCTAGTCACAAAGAATGACCATGCACTTAATTGCTGCAATTTCAGAAGCCTTCAGCATCATGATCTTCAAGGGGCATCTGCAGGCGGCTTCCTATTCAGGTAACGGATAACAGCATCTTCGACCCTATTAGGCATAGAGGAGGCAAATATGACTAAATATCCACCAATTAGGAAAAATTGCAAAAGCATCTCCGAAAGAAAGTCCAAGTTCATGAATATCTAATACAACACACACACACAAAAGATCTCAAGGTTTTGCGCATTCACAGCTCAGTTAAAAATGAGCTTGCTGCTTGCTCAAACATTAGATTATCATAAGATTTCAGTGTTAAAAATCAATTAACAAGACAATGTCTTCCAAAGTTCTTCCAAGTCCACATGCATCCAATATTAGATCCCTAAAACTGCAGGGATACCAGAGATAAACTTCACCAAAAATAATGCCAGTAGTCAATTTGCAGTTTTATGAGCAGTAAAGCAAAGATCAAGGAAGAACGAACATACCAGGGTTGGTTGTAGAAATCTGACCGCCGCTCTTTCTCAGCACTACGACTAGCTTCACCTGAAACAAACTTCAGATCCTTGTTCTGGGAATCAATCAAAGCATTAGTAAATTCTACTGGTGATTGACTAAAACCAAGAAAAAATGCTCTCCGTCTTCTGTGCTCGTGGATCTTCCTAATAGCCGCACAAATTGCTTCATCACAGGCATCAATCTCCTTGGTTTTTTCTGTGTTGGCCAGCAAAGCATTCAATTCCCTCTGTATTGGGAAGGGTACATCAACTAATACATCATAGCAAGCAGTTCCTGCAGGGTTATTGCCAGATAGTTTAATCCTGTGCTCTAGATGTATAGGTTGAGGTGGAGATAAATGGGGGGATATCTTCTGGGTCACGTTGGTGAATTTAATCTTTCCTTCTCCAAATACTTTCTGAAGTGGTGGATCGCAATTGAAATAAGATGGATCATCCTGACACTGCAGTTTTCTAGCCTTTACATAATGCCAAATGGCAGATACAATTCTTGCCCGTGTATCAACTTCGATTCCAAGAACTTCCATAAGAGCAGCTGAAAGCTTAAATTTTTCAGGAATGTAGTTCATTTCCAACCGTATATTCACCATGAATTCTTGATCTCCTCTTCTTTTGACCTCAAACCCCTCATGAGGTCCAGCTGATCGAGCATTATCCCATATTATGGTATTGTTATCAGGAAACAACTTTGGGTCCAAAGATATGGTAACTCTCTTGAAGAAAGAAGAGAATTTTGGGTACATGGAGCTAGTTTTCTGAAACATAGCAGCCTGCTCTGGGTCCATCCCATCCTCCAGAATTCTCCCTATAATTTTGAGAGTCCAGGTTGGCTGTTCTGCATTTGGCTTCTTAGGAATTGTACGAATCTGATTCGCAAATGTGTTAAATACATAAATGCGAAGCGTTTTCTGAATACAAGGAGGGTTCTTAACTGCTTCTTGGATATCAATTTTCTTTCTCACCAGCGCAGCATCAACACGAGACTCAAACTCAAGGAGCTGTGTGTAAAGGGCAGATTCAGGCAAAATGGCTGCAACTCTTTCTTGTAACTGCTTCTCTGGAAGCTTCTGCTTCTTCCTACGAGCAGCAGCTGAAAGATCCATGTTCCTCATGGGAGAAGGAGTATTGGTCATGGACAGGCCTGGTGGACGTACAGGAGGTTTCTGTGGCAGCCTTTTCAGACCTGCACTGCCAGTCCCTGATATGGAAGGAGAAGCTGAACCAAAGTTCACAATGCCACCAGGATGTGCCTGGCCAATTGACATGCCTTGGGCTTGCAATTGGGCTTGGAATTGGGCATGAGCAGCTTGAGCGTGTGCTTGTGCTTGTGCTTGAGCTTGAGCTTGAGCTTGTGCATGAGCATGAGCTTGAGCCTGAGCTTTTGATTGCGCTTGGGCAATGGCTTGGGCATGAGCTGCAGAGAGCTGAGAAAGATTAAATTTTCCTGGAAAGCCAGCCCCTACTTGTTGTTGAACTTGGGCTTGTGACTGGAGGTGAGAAGCTGCATTTGTAGGCATAGTGTTGCCAAAGGGGGATGAAACCCCCATGTTTTTTGGAGCATTATTGTTATTCATAGACATAATAACTATTCCTAAACTTAAAGAACTAATTTACAGGCACGAGAACACCAGAAAAACCACGACTTCGCATATGCACAACAGGGAGACGTAGCTGATTGATCCAAAACTTCAACAAAGATACCCCACAAGATGACAACTTTGCATTCGTGATACTATTCTAACCAGAAATCCGAATCTCAAAGATAAAAACCCTAAATAAAACAAAAACGAAACTCCTAAACCCTAACTAAGGGGACTCATATTATAGGCCAAATTCGAAGCAGTAACAGTACTCGAGCAGAGAACGGAGGAGAATTCAGTGGACCGAGCAAGAAAATCTGTCCAATCAAGCAAAGCCTGATTACGAAATAAAAAAGGGCGGAAGCGCTGAAAAGGGAAACTGTAACGCCTAAAAACACAATATGAGTTTAGAACAGGCTTACAAACTGATAACCAACTTCGTAGAGGAAGAACAGGCAGTGGCTGCAGTCATCACTTTCTTTGCTCACTGCTATCTCTCTTTTGCTCTCCCTCTCTCCTTTTCTCCCTCTCTCTCCTCTGCTGAGTGAAGCGGTCTGAACGTTAGACAATCTCCAGAAGCTGACAAAAAGAAAGTGTTTTCAGCCTCGGGCCTATGCTTATTGCCGGTTCACAATTTGGGCCGATCTGTTTGGGCCAGTTCTGAGGTCCATTTAATTGTGTTGAGGAGATCCGATTAAAATTGGCAAATGTGGTGACAAAAATATCACTTTACCCCTTGCAATTTTAGGAAATTTTCTATTTACCTTCATATGAGGTTACTCTCTCCTATAGGAAATAAATAACTATATATTTTCTTTTAGTCATTCTAAAATAGATTTTATTTTTCTAGAAATAAATATATTTTTCATTTAAATTTTTATAACTGATCTTCTTAATCTAAACAATAATTTGTTTATTTAGCACATTGGTCCATTTACTAGTTTCTAAATTAGCAAAATTAATATGACTATATGTAAACGATTAAATGCTTTTTAAATTTTTTATATCAAGTCAATTTATAAAGGAATGAGTTATAATCAAACTTAGTTGATCTAAGTGATTTGGGCACTTCATCTCTTAAGAGAGGATCATACTTAAACTGCTTTGATTAATGAGGGACATACAAATCATATAAGATACATATATATATATATATATATGATTCTCTAAATCTTACCATCATCGATCATAGCAATTCGAATCAGGTAAATGAAAAGGAAAAAAGCAAACTAAAATCACTAATTCCTTAGTCAGAAGTATCTTATTAATATTAGTTAGAACTTATAGAGGAAACGTAGTTACATAGAGGCACTATAGTTTCAAATGCAAATGGCATATGCTACGGGCACACTTGAGCCGGGATACATTTCCAGGTTCGCAATCAAGAAAACTACACAGATCAATCGGAGAAGCAAATGTAGGAACCCACATACAGTCTTATAGTATGCACCTGCAACTAGGAAGGAAGACAATCGTCTCTAGTTTTGTTCTTCGATTCTTTAATAGGGTGGAAGATCAAGAAATTCCGGTTTTTGATCACCTCAGGCCACCATAATCGAACAGTTGAGAATAAAGTGACTGAGCCGGTTTCTACCGCTATCGAGAGGCTTCCATGGCTGTTCACTGGCATCAGGATCTGGGCTGCAGGTGTAAATGCCCATGCAATTACTAAAGGAAGAGTCTGATGAAGATGCTCCTATTACAAGCAGCTCGTTTCCCAGGGACTTGAATGCAACACCCCAACCTCTATTGAAATCAGCTCTTACTGGGACTTGTCCGAGTTGCTTCCAAGTGTTTGTCTTCTTCATATACACTTTGAGTTGGTTGGAAGAGGCTTCGAGTGAGTAGAGTTCATTATTTACAACAGCAACAAGTGGTGGTGAGTGGCATGTCAGCACTGGATCATCTTTGAACATGTCCGGAATCAGCTCCCATTTGTTATTGGACTCATCAAAACATTCCCCACACGTTAATTCTCCATCGTCATTTCGCCCTCCGATCACATAGAATTTGTTGTCCATGAAACACCCCGAGCATAGCTTCCTTCTTCTTTTCATCCTTGGAAGAGGATCCCATGATCCAGTCTCCGAGTTATACTTTTCAGCGGTGTAATAGACTTCGCTATTTAGGCCAGTTCCAATGCCACCGGCCACAAAAGCAGATGTACCGCACGTTGCCGATGCAAACAAGCATCTTGGACTGATCATGGAAGGACCCTTGAACCATCTGTTCATGGCTAATTCGTACCTCCAAATAACAATTCCATCAATCTCTCTGCCCGAAACAAGCAGATGAGTACCTGCACAAAGGGACTCCTTATCTCCAGAATGAAAACACAGGTCAGATGGCACAAATGGGAGCTTCATCCGAGACTTAAATTCCCTATCGAATCCCCACCAGCTAGTCTCCCCGCTTGCCAGCATGAAAACAGAAGCTTCTTTGAAACCAATTTCCCTCCTAATCTTGAATAGCTCGCCACTCTTCAGAAGAGTTAAACATCTTCTGTTCACAAAACATAACTTCCAATACTCTGACCTTGGAAACCTTGCCAAAATCAGACTCTCAACCTCATAGCTAAGTGAGGGAATGTAAGAGTAATCTGCATCCTGAGGTTCTTCACCTAACAAGCCATTAGAACTAACTATCATGATAGGTTCAGATCCTTGATCGGTGTCTATATTCACCCTTAGTTCATCATCAGACTCAGAAAGTCTGCWCTTCTTTGGTGGTGAAGAGGTACCAGAATCAGCCCAGCAACAGTTCATGGAATTCAAATCAAATATAGCATCCTTCTCGGTAAGGCAATAACAGTATTCGTCCAAGCCTTCATTTTCTTCTTCAGCACCTCTTCTCTTTTCTTTCGACATAGTCCTGAAGCCTCAAATATATTCTGTATATTTATTCAAATAGATGCAAATTGCAGTCAGTCATCGAGTGACATAAGTGAACACTATAAATCCAGGAAAACTGAATATATACAGCATCAGTCCACTTTGAAGTCTAAAGATAAAGGGGAAATAATATTGAAAAAAAAAAGTAAAAAAAAATAAAGCAGGTAAATCAATAAATTGGTCCTATTCCAAGCGATGAAAGAATCAAAATTTTAATTTTATACACACGAACGGATTCACATGTAGGTATGAAGGTACTAAAAACACAGAGAAAACAATKAAATAGTTAAAAACTGATGGAATTAGCAGTCACAGGCATAACTTCTATCCTATAGTTCCGTTCAAGGAGCTGATCATGGGATCTGATTCTATAGATCAACTTATTCGTAAACATGACATGCACAAGAAGGGGAAAAGAAATAAAACAAAAAGAGGAGGAAAGATGATACTCTCTATAGATTTTAAGTAAAAAAGATAAGGATCGTGAAAACACTAATGCCTAAGGTCTCCAGCAATGAATACCAAATACACAGACGAGGGAATAAATTAAAGAAAGAAAGAGTCCTCGTACTAGAACTTGCAGGACCCAACAAAAACCTACTTTGCACTTTATTAACTGATTTCCATACCATTTCTAATCTAAGTTCAGTACTATCCTAAAAGAATCAGCAATCAGCAACAAGAAATGAGATACAAGATAAAAACGAATTACATATATAGTAACCAGGGACTTCCGGGGGGGAAGGGGTGAGGGATGAGACTTTCTAGAGAAAAGAAGCATTGATACCGAAACAAAATCGAGTCTTGATGATTCTCCAGGGTGGTTTTTGATAAAGAGTAGGGTTTCATGAAGTAGCAGTATACATCACAGTCCCTAAACTACTTTATTGGCATTGGTATTGATAGAGAAGAGAGAAAAAGTAAATAGCAGTGCATATATGTATATGTGTTAGGAGAGAGGACGAGGAGGAAAATAAAAGAGAAGGTGATGAGGGAGCTAGAGAAGAAAAGAAAGGTGCGGTTTGGCCATTAAGGCACAGAGAACTAATATAGTATAGAGAAAGAAGGGTGGATTCTTTGGAGTCCCCCTCCCCCCCCCCCCCCCCGCCCCCCCTTCTCCTTCTTCTGGAGATTAAAATATGCAGAAAATGATCATGAGACCCATCAGAGCTAACAACATCGAAAATAACATCGTCCAGTTCGAAAAAGCAAAGCGAGAGAAAGATTGAAACACTGTCTTGCTCACTCTACTTGGGGAAGAAATATAATACCTAAAAACCTTAAGGGGAAGAAATACAATACCTAAAAACCTTAAGGGGAAAATCATAAGGTGATTAAGATTTTACCTATARTATGATGAGACTGCACTTTCTAAATATTGGTGGATTCAGCTGCAGAATGTTCTTACCATTCTTGGGTTAGTAATATGGTTTCTGGGCTGGTGCATTAGTGGCTTTCTTCCACTGAAACGTTCTTGAGCTTTTCTGCTTTGAATTCTTCAATATATTTTGAGCATATGCTTAATCTCGAGCCAAGATAAAACTTTTTGACCTACCCGATAAGTCTTATCGTTAATATTCGCTAAGGTTCATTGCCAAATGTCCCTCCACCATAAAGTTTTTTTAATTTCTTTTCTTATTTTACCATGTAAATATTCTAATACATTTTTCTATCATYTTTTTCTAATACATCAATCAGAGTCTAATACATATATATCTTAATTACTAGAATAGAGGAGCAGAGAGGGATGTTAGAAAAYTTAAGAATATATATACATCGTATTTTGATTGATATATATGGATTTAAAGCAGAAAGAGTAACAAAAAAATGTAATAGAAAACCCAATCTTCAAACATCTGACGAACAACGTCCTAAATACATACATTTTATACTAAATAAATTAGAATAATAGCTCCAATAGTTGGTAAGTTGCTAAGCAAAATAAAATCATATATTCAATCTTTAATTGTGACACTGCCACATCGAACCCTAGAAGGTGGAAATACCGTATAGGATAATAGCTTTGCTATATATATATATATATTATTATTATTAATTACAAGTGTATGTGGTGTCTGGCCACTGATTAGTGGGTGGATTTGTCTTTTTGAATTTTGAAATCCCAAATTTTCAGAGTCACTGTCACAGTCGTGTTGGCTTAGCATTTCCACGAGGAAGTATTCATTTGATGAAAAATGTATAAAGAAGTGGTTCCTTTTGTCAGCTTTAAAAGGACAGAATTGAAAAGAGCATGGTAATAAGAGCCTTAATCCACTTTTATAATACAAATGGTCCACTAATTACTCACCTAATTGGCTAAGATCAAGCTCCACATCTTATTGGGGTTGAAGACTCTAAACATTAAGAGGTTTTATTAAACTAATCCTCAATTACCTAAACTTCATTCCCATTTTCTAGGCACTGATCTGTCATAAGCTGTCTCGAAAGGAAAAAATGTATTTGCACCGAGGCTTCAACTTTTTTAATACATTTTTTGTTATGTAATAAAAATATGATAATAGAAAAAAMGATGAATTAAAAAAGTTATATATATATATATCATATTATAATTAATATAGTAAAGACGTCATCGGAAGAACTTTAATTAGATGCACCTTTAAAGTCATTCAAAAATGAAATAAATTGAATATGTTTTAGTAAATTCTCTTGCCATTCCAACAAAGCACGACATGTGTTTATTTTTTAATCCTTCCAATATATTTTTTTATTTATTTTAAAAATTAAATATATACATATTATGCTCTAATTAATATATATAAAATTATACTAAAAGACTCGGAGCCTTATTATCTCCTTACATATTATAATTAAAGTATCTTAAAAATAATGTACTTTTCTTAATTGGGCCTAGACAAGATAAGGCTAGAGATAAACATCGAAAACGAAGTCCGATAAGTGTCAACAAGTAGCCGTCCATATCTTAGTCCTTGGGAGGCCCATTTGAACTTCTCTTGTAGGCCAGTGACAGTTGGACAATATATGGGCTTCTATAATTGAATGTACGACCCAAATTAGTGGCTCGCGGCCAATGGCCCGACTTTCTCTCTGCTCAATTTTTTATAGAATATTAATAAATTCTATTGCGATTTTATCCATATCCCAGGGAAGGGGAAGAAACAAAAACTAAGAAAAGAGTGAAAGACACAGTAGAAGCCATCCAAATGGCTTCCTCATCCATAGCTAATCTCTTCTCCTTCTTCACACCCTCAAAACCACCTCCAGTCAAAACTCCGGTGGCTTCTCAGCTATCCCTTTCCGCCGTCTCTTCTTCTTCTTCTTCTTCTTCAAGAAGCAAAGATGGGTTGGTGGCTCCACTCGAGTTACTCTCGTTATCCAATGACAATCAGCAATTTTCATTAGCAACRTCTTCCAGTGAGCTCATGTCCGTCGTCTGTCCCTCTCTTGCTTATGCGAATACCCTTTTCTTTAGATCAGCTTACAATGTTCAGGTCATCGTCGATGATAACGAGCCTGAAGAGAAGCTTCTCAATCGGTTCCGCAGAGAGGTTATGAGGGCCGGCGTCATTCAAGAATGCAAGCGAAGAAGGTTCTTTGAAAACAAGCAGGATGAGAAAAAGCGCAAGTCTCGTGAAGCTGCCAAGCGCAACCGCCGAAGGTAGTATTTTATTTCTTCTCTGGGTTATCGAAATTGGGAATTTCAAAATTCAAACTTTATACTTTCTCGGTTGCGGAATTAGGAATTTCATACTCCTCTAGAGAGGTTACGAAGATAGAGCAMTCATTCTAATTACTCTTAAGTTAGAAGTTTTTCCAATTGCCCCCAGCTCCATGTGTTTCTTGATGCAGCTCTTRACTGTAATTTGCTCTTGCACTTAACTTTGCTGACTTATATGCTGTGCTGCTCAGGATATATATACTTTTGGTATAATRATGGTTCTTGATGTATCTGCTTGTTTACATTGATCTTTAGTTTCTTTTTCAGTTCAGTACTCCTGTAACATATTCATTGTTAAAAGGCTCACTTTAACAGTGTTTTSGTTCRCAAGTTAGATGTATACAAGAACTAAATTGCAGATTATCTATGGTACTATATCTTCTATATAGACTTCTGCAGTTCAGGAAATGATTAGTTATTCTAGTTATGATAACTTACCTGCCGCAATGCATATCTTGTGCTGGATTGAGATGATTACTAGGATGGTGGTTTTCAGGAAGTTCTGAGTTAAATCTTTATGATAAGTTCTAGCCTATCAAATGTTCTTGTTTTCTATTGAGGTGACTAACTGATCCTAGTAGTACACTCTGTGGAGTTAACTTGTGAAACAGTTCTTGGAAAGATATTCAATTC
>MEJB01000012.1:8404174-8441167 GCA_001752375.1 Rhazya stricta | reverse complement strand
AATCGTACAAGTTTTTAGTACATGTAATACACGAAGATTAGCTATGTAAGTGTTTTACTCGCGGATCTCCTGTTCCTAACCAGTGATATTGTTCATTCTCTATATACAAGATAAACCTGATTAATTATCGTCAGATGTGTTCCACGGTCAATTCACCATTTTTAATAATGTCTATTGTTCAAAAAATAGACGTCCCCAATCACGCAGTAGCCCTCAGGACAGGCAGGAGACTTCTAAGAGCAAGAAGGAAGACGAAGATGAAGATAACTGGGAACTTCCTGCCGGTGACCTTCCATATTGATTGCTGGACCTCTCATTTTCCTTTAGGTGTGTGCTTCATTTTTCCTCGGTACAGAGGCTTATAGCAACTGTAATCAAGTTCTTTGATTTGTCAACACATTTTGCCTCGGTTACTTTGTAGCAATGACGTTCAAGATGTTTCGATTGATTAGCACCCTGACTAGATGAAAATGTAAAGAGCTAAACTCAACTGCTATGGCCTGTTAAGTGAAACCAAATATGGAAAAATTAAATTTGCTGTCATTTATCAATATCATAGGATGATATTGAAGGCAATCATGGGGTAGGGGGTGGGAGGGGTTTCATTCCTTAAACTTTTGTCTGGGTTGCTAGGAGAAACTTCGTGTTTGTCCTTCTCAGTTTGAGAGACCATTTAAGTACTTAATATTCCGGAGATGACTCTGTCCATTTGCGCCCCTGTAATGACTTTCCGATACAAAGATGACAGTATCAAGAAATAGATTACTCTTTTCTTGGACCAGAGAATAAGGCAAGAAATGTCATCTGGGGAGTGAGGTTGCAACTTTTGATCTGCTAGCAAAATTCTTTGGGGAGAAATCTCCTGAACGTTTCTATCCATTATTACGAAGAACTTGTATTCAACGGGTAGTAGTTGATGCTTGAGATTCACGTTTTGTATTTGATTTTTCTTAATAAATACTATTATTTTTGTTTTGATTTTCATGTCCCATTTGAAAAAAATTTATATTTCAAAATACTTATTGTACTATAGAATTGAAAAAGTATTTAACGATATCTTTCTCAAAATTTTCATTTACTAATGTTGTAATAAAATTAAAAAGACAAACATAGAACTAGAAGATAAATCTAACGTTCTACAACCCCATTTCACAGTTTGAAAACATGACCAATCTGTCTTTCAACAATCACAAATGACCAACTTTGTAGATGAAATTGGGGTGGACTCGCATTTCATCATGTTACCAATAATACATAATGCTACTTTCTCAATACAAAACTCGATATTCAATGTCCTCCTTCGGCCATACCAAGTCTCCTTCAATATCTTTGACTTGAATTAGTAATCATCAGAGTCCACGCTCGTCTAATGCTTAAGTCAAGAATTTCAAATAACTCGATCTAAATGTGAGTCAATATGAAATGTTCTATTAAGTTAAATCGAACTAGTATCAACATTGGCCTTTCAMTTAAGAGTTGTAGCCAGAGAAGAATTGAAAGGCTTCTATCAGACATTCTAAAAGAATACAAGAATGGGGAGAAGGCATGGGTGAGAGACCCTTTGTGTTATATCAAGAGTTCCTTCAAGAGGCGTTTCATACCTTCGTATGGTTATATCTGACTCTGTTCCTTCTCCTTCATTTGGGTTTAGCTCTCCCCCACTACYAACCAAAATAAAGAAGAAATCATTTTCAGAGTTGCGAATGGTTGGGATCTTTATAGCTGGACGAGGACGGTAGAAGATGATGAGACAATCCAACGAGGATAAATTAAAGAATTCCGAACAATTCGGGGCGGCGACGTGGCTCGAACATCCCCAGATGTTTTGGCTGGGCCCAGCCGTCGCCCCTGGCTGGATAACCCATAAGCAGAATTAGTAGACTTCTTGGTCATAGTTGGCGCCTCGAAAACGGAAAGTCCTAGTACCACTTGCTTCCAGAGATATACCAGTGGGGTTCCCTTGCCTGTAATTATTTAACAATTTCAAATTTTCTTTTTTCACAATATCCACTAATTCTTTATCCATCACACTAATTATAATAAATATTTAATAATCGGTAGTGAAAGAAAATTTAAAGGCTACAACCATAAGAGTTGGGAGTTGTAATATAGAAAGAGAATTTTGACTTCGCATTGGTTTCTGCTGAGGCGTGAGGGTGCACATGAGTCCTGATGCAGAACTCCGGGTCCAACTGGATCCCTACAGGGCAGGAGTGGGGACAGGAAGCCGACGATGATGAATTGAAATTGATTAAATCTTGGATTTGATCCAATTCAAGAACCTAATATAACAAAGTACTGAATCATACATAAATGACTTAATCATTGAAAGGGTTCTGTCCATCTCCACCACCCAGATGTAATAACAAAAATAATATAACCATATGCCACGTAGGCATGGATAAGATGACTTATCATTTGCTTCAGGGGTCGTAATTATTTGGACCCTCGGATCAATCTCCAGTCTCCCATCTTGGCACTACACGTGCCTCTCCTTCCCAATTGTGCCTGRGASTTCGGTAAAGCTATTAAGAAAGAAAGAAGCCTTACCAGTCGCAATTGCCAGGAGAGATTAATGGACAAACGGTCTTTGCATAATTGCATCACGAGGAGCTGACTGGACACCAATCAAATTAAATCACCAGCCTTCCAAATGTAACCACTGTTTTTCTTTTTTTAGCGTACGTTAACAATAAAAATGTTACTCAGTTTTTTATTATTATTAAATAAATATATTTTAATTTTATTKCTATTTATATACTTTAAAATTTGACTTGTTTAAATGATTTAAACTAAGTTAATTTTTAACATACATAAATAGGAAATAAATTAAAATATTTTTCTTATAATTATAAAATAATTTATATTGTGAAAAGATACTTCCTACATAAGATAACTTGTATTATGAAATAGATAGAGTACTATTTGTAGTAAAATATATTCACTTTTCAATTTCCTAAATAAAATTCATAAGAACAGATTAATAAAGAGGCAAGTGTAAGAATTGTGATCTAGTCATCTTAAGAAGACAAAAAATGAACTCCAGATCAAAATAGTACTATTGCAGGGTGTGAGCAGGGCAGCTAGATGGAACAGTATATTGCAGAGGGATTAGGACCATTTCTACCTGAGTTGCGGTCTCCATATTGAAGTTGGGTCTCTTTTCCAGAAGTGTCCATCAATCACTCTCTCTCTCTCTCTCTCTCTTGTGTGTTCTTCATTTTTTTTCCTGTTTTTCTACTCCACCCAAAATTATTGGGGCTTACTCTTTTTCTTTTGTCTTTTAGCTAAAGGGAACTTGTTCCTTTCACTGCTTCATCTTCATGCTTTTCCATCACAGCATAGTCAGGAGATGAATGTAACCAAGAGTGCATAATTCCCTTTATACTGAACAGGAGAGACGAGCCTCTTCCGTTGCTCTTTTTTTAAGTTTGCAACTGTAACCAACAACAACCTGCCAGAGGGAGGTTTGTACTTCCTAGGCTTCCCAAGACCTTCCACAGTGCCAACTCCTCTCTCCTCATCATCGTCCTAATGGAGGAGTCCTCCAACCAAGTTGCAGAAGCTGCAAATAACCACTTCCAAGGAGAAGAAGAAAATGATGAAAGAGATCCGGAGAGCAACTCCCTTAATCATCCTCTCCTCAAGAGGAACCGGACACTTTCTTCCAGTCCGCTTGCCATGGTTGGAGCCAAAGTTTCCTACATTGAGAGCCTGGATTATGAGTAAGAATACAGCAGTCATACATGTTGTAGGAGCTAGGACCAACTTTTTCTTAATTTTTCATCACAGAGATTCCCATACAGTCAATCATTTCACACTTCAGAATCCTCAAACATTTATTCAAGCAAAAAGAAATTTATCTTCTGATGTAGGATCAACGAAAATGATCTCTTCAAGCATGACTGGAGACGCAGATCAAAGATCCAAGTTTTGCAGTATGTCTTCTTGAAATGGACATTGGCTTTCCTAGTCGGGCTTCTAACAGGGTTAATTGCTAGCCTCATTAATCTAGCAGTTGAAAACATTGCGGGRTACAAATCACTTGCTGTGATCAACTACATTGAGAATAAAAGGTTTAATCATGTCGCCTATACTGATATATATGGGCTTTCTGCAATTAGTTAATTACGATCATCGATATATTACAATATCACCATTTCAATCATCCTGCCATAGCAACTTAACTTGAATTCAATGATGACACTAACCTCTTCTTCACTGGATGCAGGTACCTAGCGGGTTTCTTGTTCTTTGCTGGCGCAAATTTTGGTCTTACACTCGTTGCTGCTCTTCTCTGTGTATTTTTTGCACCTACTGCAGCTGGACCTGGAATACCTGAAATCAAAGCTTATCTCAATGGGGTTGACACCCCCAATATGTATGGAGCTACAACATTGATTGTCAAGGTGAGTGATCATTCCATTTACAGGATTGCTAGTATTTTCCRGTTTGGTTATACACTGCACGTGCAAAATGAAAAATAAGATTACGATCTGCTCAGAAATGAAATTCAGGTTACCTACTCATCCAAAATGGCCAATCTAATGATCACCAGAAAAAAACTCCACCTGATGCATCTAATCATGACCATAAGTTCAAAAGCATAAATGCAAAAGCGTACATGTCCAGATTGCTATGCAGCTCCACAGTGCTCGCAGGAAAGCAGCAGCATCAAGCATGTTTCTCTAGAAGAGTTTTACAGCAATACTGGAATGTGTTTGTATGCATCCCTTAGCAGAATGGACTTCATTAACCTCTTCAATTAATTTCAGATCATTGGAAGCATAGGAGCAGTTTCTGCAAACTTAGACCTAGGCAAAGAAGGTCCTCTGGTGCATATTGGAAGCTGCATTGCTTCTTTACTAGGACAAGGCGGTCCAGATAATTACCGTATTAAGTGGAGCTGGCTTCGTTACTTTAATAATGATCGGGACCGTCGAGATCTCATTACATGTGGTGCCTCTTCAGGGGTCTGTGCTGCTTTCCGAGCACCAGTGGGTGGTGTCCTCTTTGCTCTTGAGGAGGTGGCAACATGGTGGAGAAGTGCCCTCCTATGGAGAACTTTCTTCAGCGCGGCAGTTGTGGTGGTAGTGCTCAGGGCCTTCATCGAATACTGCAAATCTGGAAACTGTGGACTTTTCGGGAGAGGAGGGCTAATCATGTTTGATGTAAGCGGTGTTACTGTGAGGTATCACGTTGTAGACCTCATCCCTGTGGTAGTTATTGGTGTCATTGGTGGACTTCTAGGGAGTCTCTACAACTATCTTCTCCATAAGGTCTTGAGGGTTTATAATCTCATTAACGAGTAAGTTTTCATAGCTCTGCCTATCTTCTCCATTATATGATTTYTCTCAAAGATTTCCCAATTCAATTTAAAACTATTAGTATTGTTGCAGGAAGGGCAAATTCCATAAAACTCTACTCGCTCTCTCAGTCTCCCTCTTCACCTCTGTGTGCATATACGGACTCCCATTCCTTGCTAGCTGTAAACCTTGTGATTCCTCCAGTCCAGAAATTTGCCCCACATCACGGGGAACGGGAAACTTCAAGCAATTCAACTGCCCAAAAGGCTATTACAATGACCTAGCCACTCTGCTCACAACCAATGATGATTCTGTCCGCAACATTTTCTCCATTAACACTCCAGCAGAGTTCGATGTCTTCTCCCTCAGTATCTTCTTTGTGCTCTATTGGATTCTAGGACTCATCACATTCGGCATTGCTGTTCCATCTGGTCTCTTCCTCCCCATCATCCTCATGGGTTCTGCTTATGGTAGACTGCTAGGCATTGCCATGGGACCGTACACAAAGATCGACCAAGGGCTCTATGCCGTCCTGGGCGCAGCTTCCCTCATGGCTGGTTCTATGAGGATGACAGTTTCCCTCTGTGTCATATTTCTAGAGCTCACAAACAACCTTCTCTTACTACCCATAACAATGCTAGTTCTTCTAATTGCAAAAACTGTAGGAGACTGCTTCAACCCAAGCATATACGAAATAATACTGGAACTGAAAGGGCTACCTTTCTTGGATGCAAATCCTGAGCCATGGATGAGAAATATAACTGTTGGCGAGCTGGCTGATGTTAAGCCACCAATAGTTACTCTTTCTGGAATTGAGAAGGTAGGTCGCATTGTGGAGGTCCTGAGGAACACAACACACAATGGGTTCCCTGTAGTAGACGAAGGGGTAGTCCCACCAGTTGGTCTGCCAAATGGGTCAGCTCAACTGCATGGACTGGTCCTCAGAGTTCATCTTCTTTTAGTACTAAAGAGGAAGTGGTTCCTGCAAGAGAGGAGGAGAACGGAGGAGTGGGAAGTGAGAGAGAAATTTACTTCAGTTGATTTAGCTCAAAGATGGGGCAAAATCGACGATATAACCGTCACAAAGGAGGAAATGGAGATGTATGTTGACTTGCATCCTCTTACAAACACAACTCCTTATACAGTGGTTGAAAGCATGTCAGTGGCAAAGGCGATGGTACTGTTCCGGCAGGTGGGACTACGCCACATGCTCATCATTCCCAAATATCAAGCAGCTGGGGTGAGTTCATATAGTGAAACCTTGTTTTCTTGAATGTTTTTATGTCTTCTCCTTTTCCCAAGTCAAGAAATACTTTTGCATGTCTATAAAGAGAATACATAAGAAATACTTTTGCATGTCTATAAAGAGAATACATTACACAAAACAATATACGTATGACGAGAAACACTTCATGAATTGGATCAACAAAATTTGATACAACTGAATCAGTGACCTAAAACTGTGCTCACTTTATAGGTGTCTCCCGTGGTGGGAATCTTGACCAGGCAAGACTTGAGGCCCCACAACATTTTGACTGCCTTCCCTCATCTGGAAAAGTCGAAGGGAAAAAAGGGCCACTGAGCTTCTCCAGAAAGAAAATATAGCAGCTCTTACTCTACACAAGATATTCTTTCGAATTCCTTTTGATCTTCTTCAGTTTCCATTCTTTCTCAAATTTCATACAAAGGGTGAAGAACAAGTGTGCAAAATATTTTGCAACGGGAGATTGTATATCACTCGTTGAACAGCGGACGATTTCCTTATTTCAAATCATCAAATCTATCTTTTCTGAAGATATAAAAACAGGGCTATCATTTCGATAGTTACTTTTTGCTGCATATCATCCACAACATTGTGTTGCTTCTATCTTGCTTCTGTTCCCACAATCTACTTCTGAGCTTCATGTGAGCATTCTTACACTTCTAGAGTGTCTCTTCTTTTTTCCTCCTTTCTTTTTTGCTACTGCGCCTCTTTTAAACACAGCCAAAATCTCAATGCTGCATCCATATTTCATGCCTCAAATTAGTTTGTAATATAATAGCAGTCTAAAATAAATGAGCAGCTAAAGCAGCACATTAACAACCAGTAGATGCAGTCACATATTGTTGCATTTGGAAATGTAGCTGTAGCTAAATGGGAAAAGAAAACACGATAAAATTGGCTAGAGTGGCCGAGAACTAAATGAATGTCTCTCCTCAACAAGTTACCTATTATATCTCCCATCTCCTGCTTTTTAACCGAGTTGAACCGTTTGGGGAACGTCAGCTAGACATGAATGACTTAAGGGAGGAGATCTGTCCTGAAAACTGATGTTCCAGATGAAACTACCTCTTTTTTTACGAAGTATAATTGACTTTCTGAAGCAAGGTGAGGAGGTTCTTTCACTTTGGCTTTTTCTCCTCCTTTTAATTGCTTTAAGTTCCAAAGAGAAGCGATTCGAAATACTATAGATTCCTTACTGTCCTATAAATTTTTTTCACCTAAATTTGGCAACACTATCAGTAGCAGTAAGAGTGGCAATCATATAACCCAGAAAAAGACAACTATCTTTTACAGAAATCTGCTTTCTTCAAGATTTCTCGTGTAATTGTACATCCATTTCTTTTCTCTCAACTTTAGTCATTGCAAACAGCTCAAGGTAACCGTTTCCTGCCATTCTTGATGAATTGGTCCTGAGTTACATGATGCTGTGTGACATTGCTTGTAGTTCAATGACCAGCCAACAAGCTAATATCGTCCACATTTCATGATGCTATGATCCAGCACCTTAAAAGAAATAGGACAGTGAAACTGAAAAATCATAGRTCATTAGTTACTGCTATTGCCCACTGCAGTGGTGAAGTTCTCTGCCACACTTTAAGGTTGTGGAAATAGATACTAGATGGTACGACTCAGCCTCATAAAAAATCCAGATGCAAGGAACTTAGCAGAAGTACTGGCAAAGTATAGCTTCGAGCATAGCTCAACAAAAACTTTATTTGAGAAGCAGTTATCTAGTTGATAGGACAACACAACATGAAAAACAATATTCCTCGCACTAATACCTTTAGGTTCGAGCTCAACACAACATGAAAAACAATGTTTTTTTTTACTTCCTTTGGTCCTAATGGGGGTCAAATGCAGCATCAGATATCATTCTCTCGTTCAATGTCTTTACTCTTTCAATTGATAGAAGGTAAAAAAACATTTTCCTCTTAATCATTGAGAAAGTTTATTATATTCACCATAGAGCTGCTTGCGCAAAGATTTCACATCAACAATAGGACCATCAAGGCCATAAGAAGCATAATAATAAAACAAAAGGCAGAGATTACAGAAGGGGAATATAAAATAGAGAAAGAAAAAAATACCTCTCTGTGCCAGGAAAGAAATTAAAGCCATGGGCTTTCTCCAAATGCCATGCCTTACCAGACAGAAGTGACATGCAATCCTGCAATGCAGAAGCGACATTAGAGGTTTGTTCTAGTGGACACCTTTTCTCAGGAAGAGCAAGGGAGATCCTTTCAGATAAAGAGAAAGATTTCAAGTTGCAAACTGAAGACTTATCTACCTCTTTAAAACTGTGCCACCCACAGCTTACATAGATAAGAGTTTCAGGAAGCGACATACTTTCCTCTTGTGCAGTTYTGCTTTTACATTGTATTGAAGCTCCTCTTGCTCGCAGAATCCATGGTCTCTTTTCATCTTTTCTTTTTATGGATAGACTGTAATTATTCATAGATGTATAAGTGCATAGACATCCTTCTTTCATGTGCTACACATTGATTCAGATTGCATGGTTAGATGTATTCTCATTCAGCCTACCTTTGTTTAAGCTCCATTGATGATATAGCTTGCAAAGCTTTCATCAAAGAAGGTTCGAGCCCCTTTCTTGGCGGATCAACCACAACAACATCTGATCCCACAAGCCAAGAAATTGGATCCTGAATAATTTTTAACTTGTAAATAACCACAATGTCATGGTGATATTTATGTAAAATCGCTCTGTGTTACAATGGGTAATAAAGAGTTGATACTAACAACTGATGTATCTGCATGATGCCAGCTTATGTTGCAATCAAGAGCAGATGGCAACCTCTCAACTGTCTTCTCAAAGGATAGCTTCGGCTCTTTGTTAACCTCAACACACTTCACAGACCTGTTAGAAAAGCTATTGCATTAAAGTTGGACTTATAAGAAGGCAATCACTAAATTTAAACTCTTGAATCCCCCATCCCCCTTTCTCTTGCCTGCACTTCCTCATGACTGCCAAAGATAATCCAATGACACCAGCTCCTGCATAAAGATCAACAACCGATGTGCCATATGGGACATATTTCTGTAACTTTCGGAGCAAAGAGTCAAAAGCCTGTACAATCAATAAATGAGAACCACATGTGACATCAAAAGAATATGATCAAATTTCCCCTGCAGAGGCAAGGAAGATTAGAGCAGGTTGAAAATGCCAAAAGAATGTGTAATTTCCAAGCAAAAATGTAAATACAGTACTATGGTCAGATTTCTACCCTTGTATTTGCTTGACCAAAGCTGGATGGAGCCAGACAAACATCAATTCCTCCAACGTGTTCCCAAAAGTCACTTTCTCCAAACAAATGCCTCCATCTATTCCCAAAAATAATCTAGATAAAAACCAAGTAAATATCAAGGGCCCAACACAAAAGATTCAGAAACTTGAACATCATTAGTTTGTAAACACCCGAAGAAAACTAAATGCTTCAATCTCCATTTGTACGCCTAGAATTCTAACTTATTCATAAGAATTACTTGAAAAGGAATACACAACCATATGAAGCCCAGAACTAAAAACCTTTATAAAGTTGCAGGAGTCTAAAACCTTATATATATGCTTTTGTTTGAGACTAGGAGGCATTTTCTCTAGGAAAAGGGTAAACTTGTAACATGCTAAACATATAGAATAGACTTCTTAGGTGCATTGATCACTGCTCAAAATGTAGTTTTCGCTAGAAATTCATACAAGATTATGATTAGTCCATCATTCTTTGGAATCATGTCYAGTCCATCCAGCAAGTGATGTCAAAAGCTATGGTTACATTTAAAAATCAACATTCATGGGGACATTGGTTCTTTGCATTAAAAGAAATGTTATAGAGAGGCACTATAAGCTTCTTAATCTAGATATATGTTCCATTTGTAAGTCCAATGATGAGATTAATAATCAACCCTTCCTAAGCAATCAAACAGCATGGAAGCTGTCAGTTAATTTGGGTAACGTTTCAGTGAGAAGTGGTTTGACCATATAGTTTAGTAGCTTTTATGCAAAATAAATTTACTAGTTTGGCAAGAAAATCTATGACTCTTAATCATTTTTTATTTCCCTCTCGCTCCCTCAACGTTCTCATTGGGTTTGTGTGTGCGCGTGTGCATGCATGGGTGTGTGTGAGAGAGAGGAGAGTTAATTCTACTTACATTATTCATTGACGTTTGAAAATTAGCCCAAACAGAATGAATCACATTGAGTTTCCCCTTAGGGCCACCATTTCTCCACAGGAACTACATGCAATTTCAGTCACCAAAATCGTTTATGAGAAAAATTACTACACAAAATTAACCTAAATCAATTGATAAACCTTGCAGGTCCTACATATGCTAGAGCATTTAACTTTTCTGAGCTAGGGGAGTTCTCATTTCTAGAATTCCAAACCAAAGCAACCTGCACTTTACCTGCAATAATGCTAATATTAGGAAGCAGATACTAATGGTAAAAACTTCAGAAAATCACCACCAAGAAGCATGACGTTGTGGTTATACATATGCTTTCTCTTGCATACCATGCTTATATCTTTGGGACATAGGAAGAGATGTTTCATAGGTAGTCACAGCCATCTGTACGATCAAAARGCCACCTATTATTATACCAAAAAGAAATTAAACGCTAAACACTKACTAACATTTATTATCTATTATTTTTTTCTTCGCTAATCACCTGAACATATCTCAGTTCACCAGTTCCTCGATCTTCATTATAAGGCTCAACATTTACCTCCATTATTCCTGCAAAAGGATTTGAAGCCCTTGATATCAGGAGAGATGCCTATCGATACTAAAAGTGAAGCTTAATAAGGAGAATAATCAAGAGACCAGCCTTTTTTCAAGAGTTCCACAGCTGCATTAATGCTCGGATGGTGAGCTGTAGAAACAATAATCCTACTCATAATTAGTAACTATGTGGGAATTCATGATCTAAGACATACGCGTGGAGGGGAGATGGGGACCTTTACAMTCTGGAATATCAATAACATTATGAGTACCCTCTTGATAAAGCCCAATCAGAGGCTTAGCTGATGAACCCCGAACAGCAAGTTTTGCACGGCATCTCCATCCCCACTGCAAAGCAAAACACGTAATAGTCTTCTACGCAGGAAAAAAAAAAAAAAAAACAAATTGGAATTGAAATGGCAAGCAATCTGATTTTACCAGTCTACAACTGTCAAAGGCGAAATCGGAAACACCAAGCTTCTTGAAGAACTCGGTGGCCTCATCAACAATAGCAGGGTGGTGAAGATTGTACTGGTGTGTACAACCCGAGCACCTGCAAATTAATTTCAAAAAAAAACTGAAAACGCTGGATGCCGTTAAATCATGATTAAGAAAATTAACAACTAGGAAGAATTAACGTACGATTGGAAGTGAGGACAGTGAAGGGCGCAAGTTAAGGAGGGCGGCAAGTTTGGATTAGGGTTAAAATTTTGGGGGAGAGACGTCAGCAGCGGTTCTGGATGTCTTTGTGTGCGCAGGGCGGACGGAATTTTGGTGGCCTGGTAAGTGAAACGAGGGACTGTAGGTGGCGTAGGCACTGAGACAGAAAGAGGTAGGTGTTTGAAGGCCGCCATTGGAGCTTGGCTCCRACTCTTCGAGCAGGTAGAACACTAACTGACCAATTGAAGTGAGAAGATAACTTCCAAGCTCACTGGAGGTGGCGGGAACGAAATATCTCTGATCAACCAGAAAAGCTATGCCTCGTTAACGCTTTCAGTTGACAACGTATCCTCTAGGTTTGGGGACACGACTCTTTATTATCCTTGTCATTTTGCTCTTTGGGCCCACAACTTAAATTGGGCTATGTACAGAAACTATCCCAACCATCCATAAATGAAGGGCCGCCAGTGGCCTGAAATTGGATTGTCAATTTGTCAAATTCATTACTGCATTTTGTGTTTCCCTTTTTCCATTTTTATTTTCATATTACTTCTGAAATTATCACTCTTCTTTGCATTATCTTAGTTTAAATTAGATAGAGTCAACAAATAAAACTATTGCTTTAAAAATACACCTTCGATTCAGAATTTTAATGTTATATATATACATATACATATGGAAAGTTAATAAAAAGAAAATTTAAGAATATATATGAAGAATGGTTAAAAAGATGATCTATTTATTAAATATGAATTAATCTATATATATATAATTTATCTTAAAAAAATTTAAACTTCCGCTATTGATATTCTTAATTTATTTTTTGTGAAAGACCTGAATTCCAGTAACACTATTCCTACAAATTCCTTCAAATTAATATCATCATTTATTTTAAGTGTAATACGGTAACTTAAATATAATAAAGTATCCTCTTAAATAGTTAGAACAAGATATCACGGATTTTGATTGGCACAAAGAAATTTCTATCGTTAAAAGTGATTTCTATCCCTTTCCATTTCGCATGCATTCTACCTATGGACGAGTTGTGAACAGTACACTATCATGAAGAGCGTATGGAAGAGAAAGGAAAGCTCGCAGTCTCACAACCCGACAATTTTCCTTCTTGTACAGCATTTTTCAAGGTCTAACAAATGATACCAATATACAATTTCATTTCCCTGCAGGCCAGCGGTTAATATATCATAAAATATAGTCCTGATACTACTTCGATTCAGTTGTCAACCCACTAGAATTTGTTACTTTGGTTGCAAAATTTTCATGCATCCGTCCAATCTGTACAGTTATAGACTAGAATATAAATTCGAATTCAAACCAATGATGGCTTGGCCTGTTTTAAGGCTGAAAACTCTGAAGGAGTTCTCTCATTTGCTTATGCCCAGCATTTAAGAAATTTAAGATAGCACGCAGAAGTACCTCAAGAGCAACAAGACATTTAAGAAAAACCAATACTCACCTTATTTACACGTTTCAACTTCATAAACGGAACAATGTGTATTTCATTTCTGCTATCTAAAAGTTCTTTACATGAAGTCATGATTCTCACACAAAACAAAACGAGTAAACAATAGCTCTAGATTCAAGTGCAAATACCAGGTACCAGGTCCATGGGACAAGCTAAGGATTCCCAGACTATACTTTGTCATGACAGTCAATCATCAGTTCCAAAATACCGATCACCAAACTCTCCCATCCCGGGTATGACACGGTACTCTTCATTCAATGCCTGATCAATCTCTGAGGTGACTATTTTCAAGTATGGAAAACGTTTGCAAACACAATGTATTCCCTCAGGTGCCTAATACAAATTCGGATAAATTCAAGTAAATGTCATGTGTCAGGATATCTACCAAAGAAATCTAAAAAAGGAAAAAAGGATAATCATCTCAAAACTTATAGCAAAAGAAGATCACTTACAGAAATGAGATTTAGGAAAATAATGTGAGATTCTGGTACACCTTTTTGTATCAGTAGGTCAATTGCCTGATTAGCAGAGTTACCTTCAAGGAATTAAGATGTATCAGGTTCTGCTTTTCTTTGAAAAAGAAATTAATAACAAGAAAATGTTTCATCCCTTCTGCTTTCTGCCTTACTTCSYAAATCTATTAGTCATTGTGATATTACAATAATTCTGGCAATCAACCAAAATAGTGCCACAAGTCTTTCTGGGGGCAAGAATTCATATTTGCACACATTAATACTGYATGACTCAGAAAACAAACAGTATGAAAAGAAGGGATATCATCACTGCAGTTACCTGTAGCAAGAACTGGYTCCAGGAGCAGGACATGACGTTCAGAAATATCGTTCGGGAGTTTTTCATATATAAGCTGTACTTGGGCAAAAGAATGACATTTTTTCATTCATATTCACATTTAGGAGAAAAGCATTAATACCGGGTGCAAAAATCASAAGCAAAAAAGCAACCTGTTTCCCGTTGTCACCATCGCGATGGATCAAAATCTTCCCAATTTTAATACCTTTGCAACAAGCACGCAATGCATTTTCCATACTTTCACCACTTCAAAAATAAAATCCAAATACAAAAAGAGAAACCATGTTAGTTTTATTGACCAAAATCCAATCATAAATAATCAAACTGTCTCAGAGACCAATCATAACCATGAAAGCAGAAAGAGAAATAGCAGAATGCACAATCCAGTTGCAAAAGCAATAAAAGGACAAGTCTGCTTGAAAAGGTAAGTACTCTTATCACTCTTCCAGTTTGAAAGATTGCAGAAAATCTCAGTGTATTTTAGCAAAACGATGGCATCTCTAGTGCAACAGAAAATGCATCATGTGGAGCAGGATATGTGCCAGCAAAAGAATGGAAGAGAAAAGSATTAGTAAGGCTCGGAAATTCTTTCTCCCGAGTCAATAAGCTCACCGCACCAGGTTTTCCAACTTACATAAGCATAATTTTAACAGCATTTTCTTCTTTTGGTAGGGCAAGAATTTCATGCAAAAGCAAATGTCTATACATAGGCTTCCATTACCATAAAAACTAAAGAAGCTCAAGTTGGACGTATGTGTTCTCACAATCAACATCGGAGCAGCTCAGGTAAATTGTCTTGATCAAAGTAAATATCAGTAACACTGATTTAACCTCACCTTCTAACAATAGAAACTCCACACAGTTTCTTGCAAAAATCAACACCAGTATATACAGAACCTACAACACAATTTTAACAAGCTTTTAGGAGTTAAAAATCATAACCTTCAATTTCTATAGTGAAATATATAAAGCCAATTTTTGTCATGCATCAGCAATGGAACAGAATATATAACAGTCTGCCTACATTCAAAATTAAAAGTAGAAGTTTCACATTTACATTGTACAAATAAAAGTAGGAAACGAAAATTTTGAAAATATCCATCAAGCTGCCTAGTGGTTCTGAGCCTTTGAACTGATATTGGGGCCCGAAACAGCGAAACAAGAAAAATATTGAACAGCCTATGATCCCCATTGGACTCCATCGTGCATTATAAACAAAAGCAGTAAAATGGAAGTTGAATAGGACATTCAACTGCTTTTGCAAGCAAATTAATTTGTAATTTATCTCTTCATTTCAGGATGAATTCAGAATGTCCCAACTAAAAGAGTAAGGTTGGCCAAACATTAGGATATGKCTGCCTCTTTTTCCGCGCTCATCTYAACCTTTGTGCCAAGTAAAGACTACATAAGTTACGCCACATCTTTACATAGAAATCCAACATCTTCTRTCTGTATGCCTTGTTATAATGCATTCTAACATGTTTAACGCACCTGTTGGCGTGACGACCTGCTTCTCAGTGAATGGTAGATGACCAAGACCATGCTCCACAACCTAAGAGGTATTTAACATTTAAGAATCACCGTCTTATATTATCAAGAAATTTGATTGTAAAATTCTCAACTAATCAGAATGGTGGAGAATCACCAGGCGGATGAGCCGATCCGAATAGAAAACAAAGTCATGCTTCGATATACCTCGATCGCGAATTAGTGTGTGCATACCTCTAATCTGCAAAACAAAATGCAAAGGACAACAAATTAAGCATAACAAGGAAGATATATGTGGTCGAATTCAAAATAGAATAAGATAAGTATAAATCACACCCCTCTGGTCTCACAGTGCAATTAGGCAATCTGCACAAATAAGTTCCCTGTCTTAATATGATATACTGATAACATGTCTATCCTTGGTAACAAATTAGTGCCTTTATCCTGCCCTGCAATTTAATTTATCTTCTTAACTTTTTAGAAGTAAGTTTTCCAATATTCCAGCTCATGATCAAATGTCAGTTCTAATGACCAAGTTTAGCAATGAGTACTGAGTGATTGATGATTTGATAAATCGTATAAAGGATATGAAGATATAAATATCATGATTGTCATGCTACGTTGCTTCATATCAACAGCACAAAATTGCATAAACGAAAAACTGAGAACAAGATAAAAGAAATACCTGGAAGGTGGACTGGATAACATAAACATTTGGATAAATTTTGCAGAGGTCATGCTGGCCAAGCTTTGTTCGTATATGTTGGACAATCAAATCAATTGCAACATGATTATCACCTCCTCGAGGTATGATTACATCAGCYTACTTTTTCGATGGCAGAACAAAATCATCAAAAGCAGGCTTAACAAACTTGGCATACTGCAWAATCAACAGATTACAAAGGRAGTCATTCATTATCAGGCGGCTTAAACATGGTTCAAACTGTTGAYAGAGTAGCATAATGAATTGCATGTAAAACAAGAGAAATATGTCTCTAACTGKGATAGTGTTACAAGTACATTTTGTCCCTAATAACTAAAAAAATAAGCATCTTAACAACCTAATTGAGATTTTAAACCAAACTCAATCCATCCAAATCAATTGAAAGAAAGTCCACAGAATTCTTGAGGCATACAGAAAAAGACATGGTACTTTCGGACAAGAAGGAAAACAAAACTAGGTTGCATCTTATATACGAAGCTACTTTTTGAAATACTTGTTCTCAATTCGGAGGATCATTTATGGAAAGCTAGTCTTTGACATTTGCCAAAGAAAAGAAAAGAGAACAGTATCATTTACAATACCCAGCTGCTACTACACAGGCTGTGAAAAGTGGTGGTAAAGCTCTACTCTTGAATAAAAGTAGTTCATAGAAGTCAAGATCAAATCACAAATCAGGTGAAACTAAGCATGAAACCTTGATGATTTTTATCAGACTACCAAACTCTTCTTAGATGTACTTTTTCTAAACAAAGATAGATCTTAAATAACAGAAGACTTACCTGTTCAAGAACTGAATTGACATCCCTGCCCCTCTCAACTGTATCACGCCTTATTCTACGAACAAGCCTCACATCAGCATCTTGCATCAGTACAAACAAGAGAATTAGTGAGAGATGAATGTGCGGGGAATAAAATTTTGAAAGATGTTTCTAATTAGTGCAACATATTAGCATTCCAACTATCAAGTTGTTCAAATTCAGTAAAATTTTGCAGCACTGATAAGGGAAATATCCAATTCCCTATCTCCTTTTACTTTTTTAATTGCTTCTATGAAATAGCAAATTGAATTATAGGAAAACAGGAGACTGATGTAGAACGGGAAGCCAGATGACCACTGTGCCCAGAATACTTGCAAATCTATCCTTATGTTATAAATAAAAATAAAAATTTTAAAAAATGTATTTCTGTTGAACAGGGTATTAGATCATTCAGAGAATGGGAATGTATGAAGCAACTGATGGAGATGAGATCATATATCTCAATCACAACCAAATTGAAACATGATCTAGTTCTTGGTGAGGAGAAATGTGAGTTGAGCACRACAATAGCACTAGTCCATTTTAAATCAAACTGTAATTTCAGGATGAATCCCTAAACAATTTGTATATGCAACAATATTAGAAAATAACACCATATTGAGTAGCCAAGATGATGATACAAGTAAAAGGTACAAACTTATCATGTGACAGCAAAAGCAATAAAAGTCAGGAATAGWACCTGTGTCAACAAAAATCTTCATATTCATCAAATTGCGCACACGTAGATCATGAAAAACAAGAATTCCCTCCAAGATGATTACATCAGATGCATTTACCTAAAGAATATGTGAGCATTTTAAAGTTTATTGAATGGAAGCTTAAAAGAGCAAGAGAAACCATACCAAATATGGGACACAGGACTTGTATCACTTCTCAACCACAGCCTAATTCTTACCTATCTCCCCCAGGAAAAACAGATACAAGCATGTGTGAATTGAAGTTCAATCACTCGCTTGCGGAAAAGAAAAAATGGAAGAGGTACAATATGAAATGAAAGCAAGCATCCAACAAAGAGTTACCCACAACAGAATCTATATATAATGCCCTCCTCACATCATTAGCACATTGAGTAATAACTTCATTCTCTTCTTCATCSCATAGAGTTCACAGGTCAACAAAGCCAAATCAAGTATTAACCAAATATTTTGAGCAAACCTACTGGACTAAAGACCTGCACTGTATATCATTCTTTCAGCATGTAAACTTTAATTTCTTGAAAACTTTTTCTATTTCCTAGAGAAAAGGTAGAAAAGAAAAGTTAATATTGGATTTAACAAGAAAAGGTTGTAAGACCATTAAATCAAGTCTATGAGGCTTCAGCTCCAGAAGGATCCAAGCTAGCATTTTTTTCTTCTTTTTTCTTTTTTTCTTTTTTTCTTTTTTCCCTTCTAACTCTCTTCCTCTTGGTAGAACTTTGACAAATAGTAAGATTGTGGTTGTCATGCAGTAAACTAAAATGTCTACTTATACAAGCTTTTCCATACATAGACAGGAACAAGATTTTCAACTCCAGGAGGAGGAGGAGGAGGAARAGGACACATCCCTTTTAGATGAGGGGAATGAAAAAGAAGACCATCAAAACAAGTAGTCATTTCATTATAAAAGAGAAAGTATCACCTGCCGGAAACTGTCTGAGCGCCTTTGGTGAGTTTTAAAATCATATATTGGAACATGGACAGGTTGCCCACTCTTGAGCTTTTCAATGCACTCAACAAGCTGTTCTGTGTCAAAAGCATCTGCAATGAAAGCATCATATGGTTACACACACTAGGAAAGCTTATAATGCTGATATCAATTGCACACTTTGGATACCTGGATGATCAAAATTATACTCATGCACACGTTCCAATTCTTCTTCTGTCAGGCCACGGTAGAAAGAATCCTACATATATGAAGATGCAGACAGCTATGACACATTAAAAGAGCGCAACATATAAACAACTCATGTGAATGGAAACATCTAAAAGACCTACAGAGATTGGTGGCATAACATTGTTTATTTTCTTACAGAGGCTGTGTACTTCAAATAGGAAAACATCTAAGAACTTCATGTAGAAACAAAGAAAGCAGATAGTATCAACAGTTCTCAGTCCATTTCCGTTTAGTTTTGCTCAATTGCATTTTGCAATATGTCTAAGTGTCATGATGGAGAAATGCAGTGGCAATTCTAAGTATATTATTTGGTTGAACTCTGGAATTCTACTACAACTTCTAGTCCTCTAATATTTCCTTCAACTCGTTTGTCCTTCATATTAAATTTTGTCTCCATTATATTAACCAATAACTGTGATCTACACATTTATTTTCCACCCAAGCACTCGAGGAAATAGGCAAAGAGTCCTTTCAGAAGAAACTATCGCCTGACTTGAAGACACACAAATAGTGGCATCGGAAATTGCGTCCGATCAGAACTTGTAGGATAAGTAAGATATGATACGGWATAAACAATTTATAAAATTAGTAGAACACATAATAAAAACCGAACTAAACCTGACTGACTAGCACAACACGATGATCGTGAAGTTGTTGAATGATCATGTCACAAACCGTTGTCTTACCAGACGCTGTTCCTCCGGATACTCCTGCTCAAAGAAGAAAACAGAAAATATTAATGCAATTCTAACAAAATTAGCAAATCAAAACACCACAGAGTTGACGAGTAAACCTAAAAAGATAAGTGAACCAAAAAATGCAGCTGGCACAAAAATTCCAGAAATACATCCGGTGCTACATAAGGATTAAGAAGAAATATGAAGAACAATTGCCATCCACTAACATCAATTTCCAAAAGAAGTTCACATTGTCGCGTACCAATCACGAAAGGCTGTTTAGCGGTGGAGTCGGCGGAGYGAACAGAGGGGGAAAAAGCCGTCGGAGTAGAAGAAGCGCGAGGAGTAGAAGAAGCACGAGGAAAAGATGGCGAAGAAGAAAGAAGGCTCTCCGGGCGTAATCCAGAGAAGTGTGGACCCGTTGCCTTCTCCATCACGTAGTCAATCGGCTTCGACTCCTCCGGCATCGCTAGTCTCCTTTCAGTCGTCTTTGTTTTTCCTTTTTTCTTTTTTTTCTTTTCTTTGTCCTCTGACAAAGAAAGACGTCAAGATGAGATAGTAGCACAGCAGCACTGCACTATTACTTATTTAGGCCTACTTTGGCAGTTTAAGAGAGAGAATAATCATTTCAAAAGTTGTTTGGTACCTTAAAAGAAGAAAAAGCAAAAAAGATAGTTTTCCTTTGTTTAGGATTGAAGAGAAATTGAGAGAATATAATACTTTRATAATTATAGTGGCAAGGAAAGCAATTAAAAGAGGGTAATGTGACATATAGTCRCCCTTTATGCTAGGGAAAGCCTTTTGAGATCTCAAATTCTTCAATAATTCTTTCAAATTAATTTCGAATTTTTTAATAAAATTTTCATTTTTTTAATTTCTTCAAATTAATTTCAAATTTTTTATTAAATATCTTCTTCTCTCTTTAATCTCTTCAGATTAATTTCGAATCCTTTAATAAATCTTACAATCTAATATTATAGCTGCTATGTAATTATCGTAATACTAATAATATAATATTATAATTACGTAGACGACTGTTACTATCAATAATGAGAAGATTTATATATCGTTTCTTCATTTTTCTTTTTAAATATTTCCTATTAWTTTAATTTCCTTCAATCCAATCGACCGTTAGTTTCTAAATGAATTTAGAAGAAAAAACAACAATTTTCAAACAACTCTGCGGTCTGTGGAGATAAACGAGGGCAGACCTAGTTGAATTAAGTTGCGGGGTTTTCAGGCTAATAGTGCTTTAAATAATATACCCGTTGAGAATATGCCGCACATAGTACAGGTAGATTCTTTAAGAGTCCGATTTATCGGGAGAATCTCCGCATACGTGACTAACGGGGCGGGTCAATTTTGTTTTGCCATGTCTGTGACTAGGAGTCTAGGTGCTAGGTAGCACTATTATTGACTTTCTNAAGAGTCCGATTTATCGGGAGAATCTCCGCATACGTGACTAACGGGTCGGGTCAATTTTGTTTTGCCATGTCTGTGACTAGGAGTCTAGGTGCTAGGTAGCACTATTATTGACTTTCTTTTTCTTTTCTTTTCCTAAGTCTCAAAATTTAATAAAATTATTCATCCTTGATTCTCGAGCAATCTAATAACCATTTTGTAAAATGAGAATATTTATTTCTTTTATAAATTTATAGATTATTGGAAAAATTTGTAATAATTAAAGATTAAYATTTACTATAGGATGCAAATATTTAAATATCAAATCGAGAGATATAATTATAARGAATATAAAAAGTTATTAGTTGAGTTTAAAGATCAAATAGCCTAAGTTTAAAATTTATTAAATTGTTCAATTGAAAATATATATGAGTTTTTAAGCTCCTTTAGGTTGCATAAAGTATACATTAGATGAGGGATATTGAACCATTTTTATATAATATATATTAAAATAAGTATTTAAAAGCGTGTTAAAAAACGTGCAGGCCCTAGAAGAAGGGCCAGGGCCCTTATGTACCGTTCCCTTCAAACGGACTCCGTGGGCTGGATAAGGCCCACATCAAAAGCCCATACAAGTACAGAATTATTGCTCTTTTTTGTTATTAATTTTTGTTGATACATGGTTCCTTGCTTTACCAAACATTATTATTTTAAACTAAAAATTATTCATAAATTTAAAAAAAATTCAAAATTCATCATAAGAAAATAATAAAATAATATAAAAGTCCCTTTGCTCACGATACCTCAAGCTCAATATAATCAAATACATAAATGCCCGGAACCCTACTAATTGGTTCGTTATGGTTACATGAAGAACAGAATTTGGAGACCTAACAAGAATGCAACCAAAACAAAGGCGGTGAAATATTGAACAGAAGAAGCCAAAGTGGTGGATGTCGAAGCCGGCGACGACGACGATGACGACGAAGAAGAAGAAGATGGAGTAGCAGGAGATCCATTTGCAGCAACAGTTGTAATCTTAACCTTCATACCCTGAGAACAGTGCCCGGGTGTACCACAAGCGAAGTAGCGGGTACCAGGCTTGTCCAGCTTAACCACGTCGTTACCACTACTCATGGAGTTCAAAGAAGTACTGATGTCACAGCTCTTGTAAGCGCTTTCACTTCCAAGTTCAACAACGCTGTGCAGCCCTGGTGTGTACTTGAACACTGAAAATTCATTAATCGATGATCAATCAGAAACTGTTTGATCTTGAACGATATAAGTAATAGTTAATTTAAACTGAAAATTTCATGCAATGCAGTTGAGAAGATTGAGATTCAGGACATTACCCAGTTGATCCCCGACCTTAAATTTCTGACCAGATGCCCAGGTGCTGAAATCAGTAGATGCGTCCCAGCCTTGGCTTCCGCCAACCTCAAGTTTCTCGGCCAAGGCTTCTTCCACAACTAGAACGAAAATGGCCCATGATACCAAGAGAAATTTGTAAACACTCTCCATATTTGATCAGTTTCTTACAATTCTCTTCTGTATAAGTTTGGTATTTGGATCAATACAGATGAACTTCCGACTGGAAAACCTCTGCAGAACTTGGTAGTGTGTGGTTTTGACAGCTTGTGATTTATAGGAGAATGAAACTTAAAATCTTGAACTCTAAGAATACTACAACTCGGTCTCTTGTCATTTTCTAGTTTGGTGCATCAAATATTAGTCTAAAAGCATGATGCATAAGGAGACAGCTTGATGGCTTAACGTTGGAGAATTTGGAAATGTCTGGATTTGTTTAATATCGAAATATTGAAATGAGATAGAAGCAGAAAGACTAGATGGAGCAGGGGAAGTACGTGGTCAAGTTAACTGGCTTGATTGCCTGCTAAGCGAAAGTTCCGGCGGAGCCAGAAGAAATGGAAGCTTGAATTTGATTCTAAGCAATATTTGTCATCATTTTAGATAGTTGGCAATTTTAGATTCTTAGCCGAGGCCTATCAATCGAAGGTTCACTTTTGACTTTAACAAGTGAGTATCATAATTTACTTATCATTTTTTATTATGATGTTATTTGAGATATCATTAACGTCACAAATAGCAAAATGATAACGTTTGATCAGTCATTTTTATGAGAAACCCGGACAGACTTCATTCTCTTCTTCAGTTCTTGTCACATCAAATTTGCATTTTCTTTTATAAGTTAATTATATCTAAAACAAAGATAGGAAGCAATCGAACAGAGGCACAATGAGACACTCATCTTTATTATTAGTACAATCGGAATTGCTGCAATGTTGGATGTCAGTGATCCCTTTATTATCATCTCTAAATAGCAGACCATGAGCTGGTCCAGAAAATTGTATCCTTTGATCTTCATGTCAAAAGGCTGAAGCCATGTTTAGAAGCTTCAGAAATGCAAAGAAACCGTCTGTTTTACATGACGAAAGATCTCATCAAGGACTATTAGTTCTGGTTTCTGAGAAACGAGATAATCTGGTTATACACAATGTCTTTCGCAGTTACCCCCATAATGAAGTCTGCATGAGCATAATCCTTTATGTACTGGACATGTAATTTGTCTACGTCATGGAACTTGAGACTATCAAGTAGAGTTTCCACATCTTTGACATCAGACAGAGCATCTTTGCCTCCATAGCTGAGGAACAGAGGAAAATCATGAGGAATATTACCCAAATTGTAGGCAGGAGGCTTGGATTCACCATAGTGTGCCACATTGAAGTTCGCGTTTCCATAGTCGTATTTTGTAACCATTCCATCTCGTACGGCTGCAATTTATAAAGATTCTAGTCATAATCGTTCTATTAGTTGATACCATTCCAGCTTAGGGTGAAAATTGGAATCAGTTACTTACTCTGAGCCATATGCACCAGATTCTTAGTCGAAGTGGATTGAGGTTCATTCTTCAAGAAAAGATCAACGGTAGAGGCATTGAGACAACAGTTTTTCCCTTCATTTAGTGAACAAATGTTAGTGAATACTCTGTATCAGGGTAAAATTTCAATGTTTAATCGGGTAAAAGTTACCTGTTAATGCTGTTAGCAAATCGTAACAATCTACCCCTGGCTGAGCACATAAAGCTTTAAGAAGCTTGGTCACTGCATCACTGCAGAAAAAGAACCACAGAACTTGAGTTTCAAAAACCCCAGATATTAGATGAGATAGAGTGCAAGGTTGGTTTTTACCCTTTCGGATTGAATTCTGCAAGGCCGAAGATTGTTGTGATCTGTTGACATTGGAGAGGAAATGCAAGTTAACATAGGCATTTGCTTGAGGATAACAAAGCAACGGTAGATTGTAGTCGACTTACTTCACCAACAAAGGCTCTGGCAGCTACAACACCTAGTGCAGTYGTCATATGGCTTAAGTAAGCAATTGGACTCAGCAAAGCTGCTGATTTCACCTTGTCTATTGATCTTCCTTCCGAAAAGGATGCCAAAGCTATCAAAGTTCCCTGCCCAGAAGTATCATCAACGGTTATATAATATTTCTCTTACCAGTAGACCAACTAAAACTATGATTTTTAATGTTTGAAAATCGTTAGATCCAGTTACTTTAATGGTACCTCTGACTACAAGACGCTTACCATGGAATGGCCTACGTAGTGAATTTTTTGACCAGRTTGTCTGAAGATAAAGTCAAAAACAGCTGGTAAGTCATGAACCACTAGGTCATCCCACGTCCAGTTCCAGAACTCCTGTGAAACATGAAGTGAGATCAATCAGCATCATACGAGGCATCAATGATGCAAAACTGATATCTTTACTAAATAAGTTTCAGAATCTCAGTTCAGGCACTGAATGTTACAGGGAAACTGGAAGAGGAGTTGAACAAGAGAGGCAAACAAAAACAAAGTACTATTACCGGTTTGCTAGGATCAAGGTTAACGTGTCTCCGGCTGTATCTAGTTCCCCTGATGTTGGAGATCCATACGTCAAAACCATTATCAGCCAACACCAGCGCCAGAGATTGTTCGGGAGAATTCAGCAGCCAGGTCATTCCGTCCTGCAACCAATTTAATTTGAAAATTAACCAGACAAGTTTAGTTTGTGGTAAGCAAGATTCGTGCTTATTTTTTACCATAAAAAATCACAGTTGTTTTGGGTTCTAGGATGAAGAAAAAAACAAACACGGTTGCTAAAAAAACCTGTACGGACTCACTCACGGGCATGTCTTTGTACTTATCCCCTGTCTAAGCCCACCTACGGCTACAGAAAGCGGCGGACAGTTTCTTAGAGACGTGGATTTCTTGTGAGCTTCATGTAGTAATACACAAAGACAAAAGCAAAACCAGACAAATTTCCAGCATCTCAATCTGGGTTTTTGGGAAGAACCCTAGTCCAAATTGCAGAGACAAGCCAAGGTCCAGAAAAAGAGATGACGTGCATGCATTGCATGCATCTACGAATGACAGCCTGAACGAAGGCCAGATAGGGCCGGCAATCAGGCACTGTAAAAATACAAAAGCCACCACTAATTCGGGCCTTGATTTTTTCTTTTTTTTTGGGGGGAGGAGATTCTTTATTTCCTCACCCTATCCTCTAAAGATCCCACCTCGGAAATAGAAGGAATGAATAGGCGCAACCTCATTCCTCCATCTGATGGCATAGCCTCGTCTGGTTGCTCAGAACCAGATTTCCGCGGCTTGCACGTTGTTTAACTTTTGCTTCCTTTTTAAGGATAAGGTCTACTATTACTATACTCCAAACAGTGAGGTGATTTTAGATTTTGAACATCTAGAAAGGATAAAGTTTAGACTCTAATCTATTACGTGGATAAGAAGTTTGATATTTTTACATAAATTTTTGAGTTCCAATACTTATGATCTTTTGAACTAGCAGAATCGCAAAAAGAAAAGAAAATCCCAATCCCTCTGACAATATAATTAAGGCAACTACGTGTTAATAATGACGGATCATCGAGGTACTAGTATCAAAGAAAAAGGAAAAGTCACAGACTGCCTCAGATGTTGTCGGATAGTCAAAACCGAGATGTGGATTTGCCACCGCAATCTCAGCAGAGGAAAATTGAGAATCCCATTCCCTTTTACCGTAGCGATTACCAGAACAGGAAAAGAAGTAGAAATTAAATTCGAGTCCTTACCACCATAACTCCGTGCTGCAACAAGACTGGCTGCTTCAGCTTTCCAGCGCCACCACCTGCACGGCCGGCTGGAATTCTTTGCACGCTTAATAAYTATCCGTCATCAGTTGTAACCTGAGACATGGTGCATACACATTAATTGCTAGATGCTTGTCGTTCTCGATTCATCATAATTAAGTCAAATAGTTCGATTAACTAGACAAATATATCGTGATTTTAGTAYTGTTTCCAATTGATCAGCTGAGGAAACGGCGCTTACATAGAACTCCTGACAAGGATAACCGTGTATGGTRACCGCCGAGGCACAAAGACCGGCAGATTGCGCACCAATGTCGACTGGAGGTGTATCATCAGTTAGATGAAAATGACCTCTGCCGGAGGCCATTGCTAGCTGAGGTTCAAGAATTGTTAAGGCAAACAGTGCAAATACACACAAAACAGCCAAGCGCGAGAAGCTATTCATGAATTTCAGAGCCATTTTTGTTTCTTGTACCGTGAGAGAAGACTCTGCGCGCGCCTACAGGGACCTCTCCCACGGCTACAAGGTATTTATAGAGCTAGCTAGAAGAGGAAAGGAAGGTGTGAACAAGAACAAAGTACGAAGTGAGAGAGTTATTACAGTGAAAAAGTAAACCAAAAAAAAAAAAAACCTGAAAATAGGAGAATTGACTTTGTCACTCTGATCTTCATCTTTTCTCTTTATTATTATTATTATTGTTATTATGCTTATAATTGACTAACTGGATCAAAGCTTTTCTCATGTTCTTCCACAGTTCCAGTGATGAGGTAATGGGCCTTGGCCCCAGTTGTAATTATCCTTCTCATTTTTATTAATTATTTTACAATTTATTTTTAAAAAGAATACGTTAAGATACGAATTAATAGTCAAGATCAATTAATGAATAATAATAAGGATAACGAGATGACATGGTGTGAATGAAACATAATGAATTCTAAGGAAAGTGTTTTAWTGAAAGTAATTAAATTAAATTATTCTTTTATTAAAACGACTTTGCCACACTAAATATTTGGAGGTTCCGATTAAWCAAAAAGATTTTAATGATTTAATTGAAAATAAAAATAATTTAATCGGTACTTCAAACTCAACTATTACTCATTCCCCCTTATTTCCTAATCATGATTACTCAAAGTTAAATAATCAACTTTCATTACTTCCTAATAATATTACTTTCTTCTTTCTTTCTTTTTTCTTTGCTTGTTTTCTTCTCTTGAAAGTAAATAATTTTAGGGATCTCGTTTTAGGAAAATTTGAAAATTTGCTTGATTTGAAGGAAAAATTTGCACAAATTTCTCAATTAGTTAATAATTGAAAATGAATTGAAAATAAATTAAGAGTCATTAATTGTTTGAAAAAAATGAAAATTAAAAAAAAATTGTTCAACTTCATTTAAGGAGAAATACTCAATTAATCCTTCAACTATTTTCATATTAAAATTGATAAGAGTAAAATTGAAATATGACGAATTTGTATTGTTATTGTTGAATAGAACCATTCCAATGTGTCCATCTCAACCTCCACAAGTGTAATTGATCGTGATTGATCATTAATAATACAATCATGATTTACATTGTAATTGATCGTGAATTAAGTCCGATTTAATTAACAAAATCGAACTAAACCTCCACAAGTGTTGATAATATTATTTTTACAATCTTATCCTTCACTCAAGATCATAATTATTTTTATCCATGTTTATTTGTTTTTGTATAGTGGGGGCGGAAGTATTATATAACATTGAATTAATAGCCGCCAAAAATCAAGTAATAGTTAAGGAGACAGAAGAACGAATATGGTGAAGTGAAAAGAAAAGAAAGGTTGTTGAGATTAAGATGATTGAATCAAAAGCTGACAAATTAAAGGATATATATGCATTGCATGCATTTGTTTTGTGGCGTTGAAGCTTAGCCAATCCCAGATAATTGAGATGAACTTGATCGATTCAAGCCTGGAGGGYTGTACTTTGCCTTCGTGGAGATACAGATCTTCCAGATGCCTACTTCAGCAACACAAAAAGGATACATATGAGTTAGTTTCTTCTTGGCTTCATCTGCAACGGCTCAAGAAATGTTTACTARGGTGAATCTGTTTCTGTAACTACTAAGAGTCCTCCCACACAGTTGTGGAGTTCAGTGTTCTTCATTAATGATATCTCCACACGTCAAGCTTGTCATCTTCTATCCCATACGTGAATCTGTACCGTGTTTGAATGAGTTGGAGTTTTGCAAGAAAGGATCCATGGCAACAGAAAAAAGGGAAAAGGGAAGATATCGAAACCAACAGGGTACGAAAAAGGATTTGTCCAATCATTTTCTCTTTTCTCAGTTTGCTTTTTGACGCAAATACATTAGTTTTCACATTAAGAACCTGTCTTTTATGGGTTTTTCAAATTTGACAATAATTAAAGTTCATCCACTGCAGAGAATGATAAGTTGAAGGAAGAAAAATGGAGAAGAACCCAGATGAAATAAGGAATTCTTAGTTTAATTTTTAGAGAATGAATGGATCTAATTGATTGTGTTCATGGTGGATCTGCATATCTTTGCAGAAATTTATTAGTTTTTGAAGTTTGAACTGTGTAGGAGCGTTTTGCAGCATAAAGGATCCATCATCAAACCCTGCAGGCTGGAGCAGAAGCTTCCATCAAGTYCTCATATATTGAAAGTTCCAAGGCAGATGGTGCTCATCACTCCACCGGAGGAGTTCAAATTGGTTTCTTAGCTATCAACCTTCTGGCACCTGCGTCTAACAATTAATTGTAACTACTACTCTACCGATCTCCAGTACTAGTGGTGGTGGTAGTACTCACAATTTGCTTCTGTGGATAGGGAGGAGCACATAATCATATGGCGGTGAATTGAAAACTCCAAGGATTTCGAAAGCAACATGCAGCCAATAAGATCTTGTYTTACAATATCTGTCATGATCAGACCTGGAAGAGTTCGAATTGGTTCGAAATGGAGTAAATGCCATTGGAGCACAACTGTTTTTTTGGTCGGAAGTGGATTTGTATAGCTAAAACACTTACAACACGTGTTTTAACAAATTTAATGTCATTAAATTTGCTCATGATAATACTAGCTTTTATAACCACAGAAGTGATAAGGATAAAACCCTCCTAAAAAATTAACTTGTAAAGTTAATATTAAATTTTATAGACAACTTCTCTAAAAAAAAAAAATAACACGATTATTTCTATCTCTAAGGTTTCCGTCAATCCACTTATCCACCTTATTCTGGTAGACGAAGGATCGACTAAATGRTTATGGAATAAAATTACACTATATTCAATTCACTTATCCACCCYATTCTAATAGATGAAGAATCGACTAAATACTCATGGAATAAGATTACACTATATTTTCCTTGCCCACCAACAATCCCTCGTATCATGTYAACTAGTTTCAATACAACCATATCGATCGTTTCAGCCCAAGTGATTTACTACCAAACAAGAACAGATGAACTTAGTCCATTAGTGCTCCATAACAGATGAATTCTCGAGTATTACTGCCCAGTGGGTGAAGTGAAGAGCTAAGCAGTAAGACAGTGATGGAGCGCCATCCAAAAACGGAAAAGACTAGGACTCCTGCAGATTATCTCATTCTACAGCTCCATAAGAGAAGTTGCCAAAGTATCATTTTATTCTAAATCCTTGATGATACATCCTTTATACAAGCATTTATATCCAAAATTTTCATTTAWATATTTACCAAATATTCATGGCTGTAAAAGTTCAGCAACCTGTAAGCTCTTGGCCTCAAGCTAAAAGATTTTAGCTTCCACAATATACATAGCAGTAAAATCGATATGCTCATGCGGTTCTATATCCCACCACTAAGGGCAGGGCTCGTCCTCTTCTTTCTTTCACTAAAGCTACGGCTTGAAAGCAACCTTGGAAGGCAACATTGTGCAGACTTCAATGATTTCTCACCAGGCGGCTTCAAAACAGTATTAGGAGATCTTTCACTACTACACACAGAGTTAGCTCCAGAAAAGAAAGGAGTCRCGTTTGCTGATTTTGTAGGAACTTGAACTGTAGTTACTGTCTTTGTGTTTGACCCTTTCTGGATGTCAACTCTATTTTGCTCTTGAACATCTTCCTCGCCTCCTACACTCTCTTTGAACAGTTCAGATAGTTTCTTTTTCTTATCTGTTGGAGAAAATTCGCCTCCCACAAAGGGACTTCTATTGGCTCGAGGAGTTCCCCCAGAAAAACTGTGATGGACAGGAGTATTTCCACGAGATGGCGTAAAATCTACATGGSAGCAATGAAGAATTCATCAAAATTTATGAAAAAAAGCAAATGTGAGGAAGAAATGACGAGGAGCAACTAGGATTTACAGATTCGCGTTAACAATGGRAGCTATAGCATAACATCATCTATCCAGCAACAAACCCAACCAAAACACCAGTTCGCTGTCACAGGTTTAATATGCTAAAACATTTTCCACATGCAACCAAAACAAGGATGAACATATCTGAGTCATATAAGACGTTTGACTGTTTCTTTCTGTGTGGAGAGAGAGAAGAGACGGAGCTTGAAAAACAGATACAAAATACAAACATACTACAAAAGGAAAATCAATATCAAATCAAAAACCTTCTCCCTGCAGCCCCACACCCACACTCTAGCAAGTAGAGGATGTTAAGAGAGCCGCCGCAAAAGCATTTATATAGCATAAATAATGTTCATTATGCATTTCAGTATTGTTTCTTACCACCATTAACACTAAAGAAATCATCTTCACAATCTGACTCTAACCAAGGCTGGGAATCAAAGAAATTTTCCTCTTTGCTTCCTGCAGAAATCCAAGGAGAGCTTCAAATTAGGCAGGAGGAGAATACACAAACATTTATCATACTCTTCCTGAAAAATGCAATCCTAGTTAGATAAGAACATTCACACATTTAACAAAGTTCACTCTTGCACTTGCATGACTTATTAGTGGAAAAATTACAGTACATCCATTTTCAGTTTACCTCATCTAGTAAAACTAGTCTATTTTCCTTGGAGGGAGATTCTCATATTATTGTATCCCAGAAATAGGAGAACGATGGAAGAAACAACATAAAAGAGGAAACTATTGTGAGAGCCTTGAGTATCAATTCACATATAGCTCAGACATCTACGTAAAACATATGCAAATGAATTAAAGGTCAGGTCCTTTGCTGCTTAAATTTGAAWATTATGGACTCATTTTGCTTTTWTAAATTTTTTTCCTTTTATTTGACGATTACAGTGCAAAACGAACTTGACCAACATGTGGAAATGTATTGTCACTAGCATAGTTTTCACTGGAACATGTTGAAACAGTATTTTGAAGATATTCTAGCTATCTTGACTCGAGAAGAATACTCCAAGAAGTCCACAATAGTAGAGAGTTTTTTATAGTTTAAACACCTCTTTAGTTATTTTTGTCATTCCACTTGGTTCTCAATATTGATTTTCCACATTCTTTGACAGATCCACAATTTCGAGATCTTATCTCTGAAGAAACATAATCAGAAATATCTCAAAGGTAATTTATAAAGGTTGTACTTCATAGGCTTGACCTCCATTATGTAATGCTCATATAGCTCCCACTGGCTAATCACAAAAGTGGGATCATAACTTGAGACTGAAACTCATATATTTGGATGTTCACTCGGATCCTACTACTATTAGCAATGCGAGCACTTCCTCCAATTCTATCTATCCAATAAACAAAGAAGATGCCACTGAAACTACTTTAAACTTTTCTCGGCAGGTCACTCTTTTTCATTCAATCTCTTTCTCCTTCTCTTTATCCTTTTAATCTGATTAGTCCATCAAAAGTTCTGGTAAGAACATTCCTTTCCTTGGGAGTTTTCTCAACCACCTCTTCCTTTAGTTTGGTTCCAAGTCTTGTTTTAACAATATTCATTCTTGCTATCTGACAACATGCTCCTGTATTATTGTAAAGCCTCCCAGCAGGGCATGATCCTCCTGATTTTGTTACCATTAGGCAGCCTATCCCAAATGCAAAGATCATGGACCAGAGGCCCCACAGAAACACATAATTGCAAGAAGCCAAACTAAAGCAATGATGGTTGGAATGGGTGGAGAGTATTGATCATAGAAAATTCCCAATTATGGCAAAAGGGCAAAAGGAAAAAACCATTAACAAGCTCTCACATAAGTAAGGACGCACCATGCTTCACAAGGTATGGGCAAGATAGATTTAGAAGACGACTTCCCTCGACATATGATTTCACTTAAAAGAAAATAGAGTATTGTTGGCATTTGCCATCACTTGAAGGCACTCTRGACCTCTGCACGACCCTWAATGCAAGATGCTTCTTCCTTTTCTCCTCTTCRTTTTTCTTCTTTTGGTGGTGGGAAGGGATGGAGCAGATTGAGGTTAGCCTTACATATGTTTCTTTTAACTATTTAGTCAAAAATCTGAAACTAAACAATGCAGTAAAATAAATGGACATGAGTTCCAGATTCCAGCCGTCTGCTTTGCCTAAAAAAGCCTATACCTTTTATACCTACCATCTGCAAGTATTCAACATCAGAGTCAACAATGCCCACAATTGTAACATGTGCTATGCTTTACATGAAGGTACATGACAAGGAACAGCTAAGGTTGTTGAGATGTGGTTCCATTGTTTCAACTAAGCGCTTTAGGTTATCTCTCAAGGAGGTCCCACAAATTGTCAAACTTTAAAAGTATCACAGAAAAAGCCTCTGTGTGTCAATTAGTGAAAGTTGGGTTTACTAGTCAATATCTAAGGCTGCAAAGCATAAATGACAGTGTTTTCTTTTCCCTTCACTGGAGATTAGTTAGAAATTCATTATCATATATTGCAGCCTAACCACAGACTTTGTCTTTGCAGAACACCTAAGTTACCACAATATAACCCGTCATCATAAGACTGATTACTGAAAACTAAAAGTTTAGCAATATTTCTTCAGGAAAGTCCAAAGGAATCAATAGTCGAGATTTCAGAGCAAAGTTACCATAGTCAGAAACGATCTCTGAGGTCCTAGAACGGCAGGAAAATAAAGAGGAACAAATCTAAGAAAATAAAAATCATCAAGACACACTTACCAAAAGGGATCATAAGATATATATAAGAAGCAAAGCATTACAACAATGAAAGAAATTAACAATACAGTAAAAGTGGGATCGAAAAGCAGAAACTTTGGATGCTTATGAATGATAAGGAACGTAAGGATGTTGAACATTATAGAGCATGAAAAGAAATGGGGGAAACGAAAACCATACCACCAATATCACGAGAAACCGTCACAGTGGGCGTGGTTGACCACTGAGACTTGACAGCGCCATCAGCAAACCCCAAAGGCTTCTCCTTTACTGGAGAGGGAATTATAAGCTTATCATTCTTGGACCTGAAACCAAGCCGGCGCTTCATGGCAGATTCTTGGTCTTTTTGCAGAGAAACACAGGAACCCATCTCACAAAAAGCTTGCCTCTAATTTAACATCACCAACTCCTGACAATTCTGTCAAAAAAAACTTGATTTAGAAAGTGATAGGGAGAGTGAAGTAGAAGAGAGGAGRCGTGAAGGAAGAGGGAGGGACACTGCTTAGCGTTACGCTTAAAGCAGAGGAGAACTCCTTGTTCTTGCAAATWACTACTCTGCAGTTCGCAAAAATTACCCACTTGAGAAAGAAACTTTTTTGGCCAATATTATCAAAGGGGCAGAGGAAAAGATATATTAAAAAGCTTAGGGGCCGTGAAAGCGAAGTAATTTGCAAAAGTAGAAAGAGTGGGCCCTATTATTAAAAGTTAGAATTATCGCGTTATTATTAAGCCTTTTTTCACCAATTTTCTTAAAGTCAGATATTTATCAAAAAAGCTCAAATTATATATAAAATCTTTTTTAAATAAGAGTTCGTAAATACAACTTGAGTTGAAATCGAATGAATCTGACCGATATAAGGATATAGAATTTTAAGAGAAAAAGAAAAATGAATTTCCTCTTTTTTACCAGTTCATTGGTTACCTTTCTTTTTTCAAAAAAATTTATATACCAATTTTTAAATTAAAAAATAAACCTTATTAAATTATTATCTTGATTATTCCCATATTTATTTATCGAGAGTAAGAGAGGTTTATGAGAACAAATTGAACTGAATTAGTGGAGTTAATTATATAAATTTATATTAAATTTAATTTTGTGTACAACTGTAACCTTAATTTATTATGAAATCATGAAATGATATTCTTAATTTTCTAAATTATTTATGGTATACTTATCCATATTTTTTTGTGAATTAATTTAATTCACGAGAATTACCAAAAAAAAACTTATAGTCACATTCTTGAACCTTGAGTCTCTCTCCAATCTTGAGGACAAAAGGAACCAAGAAAAGGCTGGGGGAAATGTGGAATTGGAATAATTAATTACTAACTTAATTAATTCTGAACAGTATCGAAAAGAGCCAAATAGAAAAGCTGTCTCTGTGCCTGCACGTTGGGACTTCGGCAACGGGTTTTTGCTGATCTTAGAAGAAATTTATTATTTAAGAAATTAATAATTAATTCAATTTATTTAATAGTTAAATATTAATTTTTATTGTACTTATACATAATGTTGATCACATTTATTAAATAATTTATAAGAAATTAAGAGAAATGGTCCATTTAAAGGTTTATAGGAATTACATACTTTATTTAATATAGCATAATTTTGTTTAAATAGAGTTATTTTAATACGAATGAAATATAAGAATAAAAATAGTAACAGAATCCTCAATAAAAAAGAAAATAAACAAAAATGACCATATTCTTACTGACTCACTTGTGAAAAAACGTGTTATAGATAAGAAATGTTATTTGAGGTTTATGCTTTTTAAATTAATGGTTGAGTCGTGTGATAATTACTCTTTAATTTTTTCTACATTTATTAAGAAAAAGGGTATAATACTTAAATTTTTGTTTAGAATGAATTTTAAAAAAGAGAAAAATAGGATCTGTTTTCGAATTTGAAAAAAGAAATCTAAATGTATCTTATTTAACTCGTACATGGTTGTGCCCACGCGCTCTCAAACCTCATTTCGTTTTCTTGTCTTAGCATGGTATACTTATATATAAATACGTACGAAAAAAAATACTCGTCGACCCCATGGATCCTATATATATGTCCACAATTAGGGGAAATTATACTTCAATATTACTGAGATGCAATATAACTTTAGTAATTTAGAAAAATGCAACGATTGCTTGCTTAGAAACCTCTTATCCACTGAAAAACGCTTTTTTACAACTGAATTTGAGTCTCATGGTACTGTACGATTCCCTGTCCGAAAACATAATGAAAATTGTAATGACAAGTCAAATTACTTTTTTCAATATATCAACTTTATATATGTATAATTTTTTATTTTTATCTATTGGAAAATATTTGTTTTATCCTTCAAGATGGTCAAAATTCAACTTCCTATCAACACAATATTGCTCTCCTCTTTTTTTTATAATGAGAGTAAATATCTCACACATCTGGGTAGGTGGTATGCATTAGGATAACTTTTATAAGAGAATAGACGATTATATATATATAATATTATATTATATAGCTACTTTATATCATATATATTAACTTGTTATATTTTGTATTGACGAAGAGAGAAAATATTAAATCTTATATTTTGAAATTTAATAAGGTTATTAAAGGCTGAAATGCCGGACATTGGCCATTGGATTTGCATGAAAAAAAGTTATACAAACAAAAGGAGAAAATGTTGAATAAGATTCGAGAACACCATTCAACAAAATTGTCCCACAGCTTCATTTCCAGATAAAGAGGCAGTTTTGCAATATGTGGTGCGTATAAATAGCAACGTGAGGACAAGGTGTTTTAATTACTGCCTAAACCTTAGGGACATTTTCTTAATGGGATATTCTGGCCGTTACCGTTGGCTGCGTATATGCAAATGGAAATGCAATTCATATTTCTTTTAATCCTGATATATTGGAACCATGCATTAATTAATCCTTACTTCATCATCTATCGCACTTAATAAAAATATTAAAAAATGAGTTAAGAGTGCTTTTTAATGCTTAAATTATTTTTTAGATGGAAAGTAATTACAATGCCATTAACGTATATTTTAAGCAATTTCCATATTTTCATATGCTATGCTAAAACTTTATGCAGAGCTCTTAATTATCGTTAAATTTTAATAACTTAAAAATGATATAATCTTATTTTCATCATCTATTATTATAAAAAATATCTTTTTAATTGATCGAAAATCTTGATTTGTATTGTACGGAGAAGCACAAGCAATCCTCCCTAGCCACGTTTCTTTCATCTCAATTGAGGGGAAGAAAAAGGTTTGGGAATATGAACAAGATTAATGAAATTTCATATTTTTTTTTAAAATAATTAAGAATTAAAAGAGTAAAATAATACTTCTTAATAAAAGTAATTTATTTCCGCTTCCTTCTTTGGCCACCCAACACATTCGTTAGAACCAGCTGCCTAAATTGTGTAAGAGTGCAAAGTGCAACGGTCGGCCCACGATGGCGCATGTCTGGTCATTGCTACTTCTTGATTGTAGTAGTTGAATAAGATTAATCATTATATACTTTTAGTGTCCTATTTTCAATTAT
>MEJB01000012.1:8377751-8396263 GCA_001752375.1 Rhazya stricta | reverse complement strand
CCAATGGTTTCCAATTCCCACAGAAATATTATTGTAGTACCATTTTAGTGTTTTGGATCGTCATGTATGACAGAGACGCATAGGATGTCTGGAATGTCTCCTTCGGTCTGCACATGTAGCGCATAATCTGATTGAGTCTAATTTATGCTGTCCTGCCTATGTTCGCTGCTTTTAGCAGCTCCAGATTGATAATGGATCTCGATGGAGAAACAGATTTCGGAATCTCTCTTAAAATATATATCGAGTAAGCAGCCATAGATCTTGATGGGTCTTTGATTCTTCTCCCCACAACTGAATGGAGCTTCATTTGCCAAAGACAAAGCAGATCGTCAAATCCTGAGCAACCGAAAGCTTCCTCTGTTTCAATTCAAGTATTGGCTTGGTTGTTTAGTTTTACCGGTACTCGTATSTACTGTTCTTTRGTTTATGCATTCAAGGCCACGGGAGGGAACACGTGATATCACGTGTTTTATCGGACTATGTCCTTCTCGGTTTTGTCGAATGATTCTTCGAACAACTCCTTTCCTTCAAGGAAAAGTGTCCTTTCAGATTTTACCAGAAGACCACAGTAAAAAGGAAAAAGTGAAATGGTGTTGTTTGGTTTCTATTTCTTAATGGTATTGGAGCTTGTCAACTTGGTGTATACATGATAATTTGACCTATCTATCTTGAGTCATCTTGTAATGCCTCTGCTTTGTCCTGCAGGGGGTCTTGTCTATACCTATAATCTTACCGGCCAAGACAAAAACCATCATTCAGCCTTATCCTTTGCGTTGCTTTGTCTAGATGTGTCTTATTCACACCTGGGTTTTGTTCTTGAATAGGATTTACTAATAACCACCATTTTGGCTGTCCTTGTTATAGTACTGTCAGTTGTCAGACCTTCTCTTTTAGGATCCATAAAATGGAGAAGACTTGGGTGATAACCATGCTTCTAGTGCCACTATACCTTGGGGAAAGGTTTGCCTATACAACTGGAATCTGAGCGCAGCATTCAAATATTGAGACTCCCAAGAATGCTATCTCACTTCTTAAYTACCGCTTGCTACAGATCCAAAATATTCAACCCTTCCGCTCTGAAAAGATTCATTTTAACAAAGCAGTCCAWGTGGAAGAGGGTGTGTGTGGTCCTCAACAGAGCAACCACTAGTAGTATTATGGTTACTAAACTCCAACTAGGTGCTTCGATTTTTTCCTTCTGTGTACTGGTTTGTGCACTTGGACAGGAATTGCTCGGCTGCGAGGCGACATCTCCAATTTCATCTGCTGGGAATCGTTGTGATGGGAATAAATCAAAGGACCAGTGCAGGACATTTGCTCTTCTCCATACCAATTCTTACTATTCATCTCTTTCCAATCTGAGCTTGTACTTGGGAATCAACCGGTTCGCCCTTGCTGAGGCAAATGGATTTTCTACTGGAACGGAATTTCTCCCCCTCAACCAGCCTTTGCTGATCCCAATTGACTGCAAATGCAGCAGTGGTTTCTTTCAAGCAGAACTTACCAAGACGACTSTAAAAGGGGAGAGTTTTAGTGGAATCGTTCGATCATTGGAGGGATTAACGACCTGCAAAGCCATACAAGAGAAGAATCCAACTGCGCTACCATGGAGTCTTGGTGATAAGCAACATTTGCAGGTTCCAATGAAATGTGCATGTCCATCATCTGCCGAAACCTATCACCAATCTAAGTTCTTGCTCTCTTATCCAGTTAGTCAAGGTGACACCCTTGCTACCTTGGCATCSACATTCAATACTACACCTGAAGATATACTTTCTGCTAATGACAAATCAAGAGCAGATCCTAAATCAGAACTTCTTATACCGTTTTCAACACTTTTGATTCCAGTTCGAGATAAGCCTAGATTTGGGTGGCTAGCAAAACCCTGGCAACCTAGCCTTCCAATCATAAAMCGACGCAAGAAGAAGAAGAAAATGAGGATGATTGGAGTTTATATTGCTGTCGCTGCTGTTGCTTTTGGGGCGAGTATCGCCATTGCTGCAGCTTTTCTACTAGTTCAATGGAAAAGGAAAAAACATGGCGCCACTAAGGGCGGAGACGTGGAACTGCAACAGCTTAGCTTGAGTGTGAGAACCACCAGTGAAAAGGAAGTTTCATTCGAGGGATCGCATGATGATTCTATCAATGGTCAGGTTATTGATCCAAGCCCGCATAAGGCCTTAATGGAGACGTACACAATTGAAGAACTGAGGAAAGGAACTGAGGACTTCAGCTCAGCCAGTCTAATTGAGGATTCCGTATATCATGGCCTTCTGAGTGGAAAGAACTTGGCAATAAAGAGGACATCCTTGGAGACCATCTCAAAAATTGAGTTCGGGCTTTTCTATGATGCAATCCACCATCATCCCAACATAATCAGGCTATTAGGGACCTGTATGACAGAGGGTCCTGATTCATACTTGGTCTTTGAGTATGGCAAAAATGGATCATTGAAGGACTGGCTTCACGGTGGCTTGGCAATGAAGAGCCAGTTCATTGCTTCTTGCGACTGCTTCTTGACATGGAATCAGAGACTCAGGATTTCTTTGGATGTAGCCACAGCCTTACAGTTCATGCACCATATAATGAGTCCTGCTTATGTCCACAGGAATATCAAGAGCCGAAATATATTCCTAGACGAAGAATTCAATGCCAAGGTAGGAAATTTTGGCATGTCTAAATGTGTTGAAGATAGAGAAGAGCAGCAGCAATCCTCTCCTATCCAACCAGCTTCCTGGAACAAAGGCTATTTAGCTCCAGAATATCTCGAACAGGGTGTAATCTCCCCTAGCATCGATATATTTGCTTATGGCGTTGTTCTGCTAGAGATTCTATCCGGGCAAACGCCAATAACAAGGCCAAGGGCTATTGAGAACGGCCAAAGTGAAGTTCCATTACCAGAGAAAATCAAGTTCATCTTACAAACAGAAAACGCAGAGGAGTTAAGGGAATGGATAGACAACGCATTGGGTGAGAATTACTCATTTGACACAGCAGTGACATTGGCGAATCTCGCAAGAGCTTGCGTTGAGGATGATCCCTCATTAAGACCAAGCGCTGGAGAAATCGTCCAGAAGTTATCAAGATTGGTTGAAGAATTACCAGTAGGGGATCGGTTTCTCATCTCAGAAAGCTCTTGCAAACCTCTGGTCAAGGCCGCAGCAAATTCCATGTGAATATAATTTAATCCATAGGAAATTTTTTCAGGTGAATAATGAATGTGATCAAAAGTCCTTGTCTAAGTCATTACTTTGGGCCCCTTAATATACCAATGTAAACTAAAGGTACTATTGTATACCTGACTTTCATCTTCTTCTGTCAAATGACCCAACTCTTCCTTTCTTTTCTCGCGAAAAGGGCTTAATAAAAATGTGATTGTGTCTATATTAATATCTCGATATTTTTATTTAAAAAAAATATTATCAAAAAGTATTCTCAATTTATCTTCATTCTCCTCTTATATCGCGAGCGAATTCTCGCATATCATAGAATCTTATTCAGGATTCTCATCTCTTTTAAGGTGATTATGATTTATAAGTTTAAGATTTTTTGAAGGGAATCGAGTGATTTTCAAGGACCGGCCCATTATTTGCTTCTTTCTTTCAAAAGGAACCCCATTCTTTTCTAAATTGAATTCAAGAATCTTYCAGAGTGCAGAGAGATATGTATAAGTAAGATTTCGTTTGATGTTACCAAGCATTAAAGAGTCCACGCTGTAGTGCACAGAGAATTGAATTTTTTTAATGCTGAAAATATCCAAGATTCCAGGTTGTGGGCATTATGGCAGTCCAAGTGTTTCGACGTGGCTTTTACGCTGTCGGTACACTTCGTGCCGCGTTGGGAATCATAAACTCATTGAACAATAAACAGGAATATTTTAATCCACCGATTTTCTTCAAGGAAAATGATTCTTTCATAATTCATGCGAAGGCGGTTAACACGGTCGTTGAATAGTCTAACCTACCTGTTGMTTTTTTCTCTTATTCTGCAGTCAGCTCGGYCACAATGGATGGGTTGCAATCGGCCACTTAACTGCTCGCGTATCGACCGCAAATGAGTTTCCCTCCTCTTTTGTCTCTTCAAATTATTTGCTCATTCATTATATTTTTCTCACAAAGAAAAAGAAAAACCCATGCATTAAATTGACAATTTGTGCTGTTGCCATTGTCCATGGAGCTAATCATATTGGCATGCTAACGAGAAACCCGAAATCAACACGTCTTGAGCTCTACTCCCCATCCCCAGTCCATAACGTATGGCTTGAATTTCCATCAGTTGGCCCTGGAAGATGGCACGACTACTCTTGTTCTTTCCCTATTTCATGAGTGGCCCTTTTGCAGAGTCGGTTCGAATCTCACTTCCTGCCAGAAAATTAACGTGGCAGTAATGCAAGATCCTGCGGAATGGCCACTCGTCGGGACAATGCTTAACATATATATGCACTCTCAACTGAAAATTGAAGGGAAAAACAAAGGGTACTTCACTTTAAGAAGCTGATTCTGAATTGAAACACAGGTAGAATCAAGAATGATTACTGCAAAATAATCAATTTTGAGCTATACAACAATAGGAATAAGAATTACTGCAAAATAATCAATTTTGAGCTATACAACAATAGGAATAAGAATGGGAAGAACATATATACATGGGATCAATGTATATAAAAATGAAGAAAATTATAATCTAAGTTAGCAAGACATCATGATCTTGAATTCATCAAAAGTGAGGACTCCATCGCCATTGATATCGAAACGAGCTATCATCTTTTTGCAGTCATCAATGGTTTTTGATTCTCCCAATTTGCTGAGCATTCTCTTCAAGCTCTTGGGATTGATGTATCCTTGTCCTTCCAACTCGTACAATTTAAAAGCCTCTCTCAAGTCTTTAACTTTCTCATCTTCTCCTCCTCCTTCCACTAATCTAATGAAGTCCTCCAAGCAAAGCAAACCATCTCCGTCTGTATCCATTAATGTCACCGCTGTTGTCGATTCTTCCAAGGAGATTTCACCGCCTATTGACTTAACGCACTGTTGCAACTCACTAGGCGATACCTTCCCATCTCCATCTTCATCAAAGTGATTAAACACCCTAGCATATTGATCATACTTGTCCATTAGAGAAGCAAGAAATTGATCACAGAAAAAAACGAAATAGAGGAATGCTGAGATCCTTAACTATATAGCTTTCAAGTTATACCCTTTGGCGGCAAGAGAATCCGAATACAAACTGATTATGGGATAAGCTATCCATGTATGTATCTATATATATATAAGCAAAGCTTTGACCAATAATTAACTTGCATGGGATAAAAGCAGTATCGAGGAAACAAGGATGAAGAAAGCAACTTGCAGAGACACCGCGGGCGAGGCGTGTTCTTATCGTGATCCAGAAAGGTGATGAATCAACTAAGAAGCAAAAACAAGAAGCTGCGAGGAAACCAACGACCATTAAACCGGCTATACCGAAATTAACTACCACTAAACATCAAAAGAGTGGTATTCTGGGTCAAACCATGAAATCTCTTTCCCGTATGGTATGGTACGGTACAACGTAAGTACGGCCGCTTGTGTTTTCTTCCTAGCTTATAAATACTTAGTCAACGGAGATGACGTGTCACAGGAAGAAAAGAGAAGGTTTTCCTTTTAGTTATGATCCAATTAGTAGTGACTACTGTRTTCCACGTCATCCATGACGTGTTGGGTCACCATGTTTTAATGCTCTCAAATTTTTTCTCCCCGTCAAGTCCGTCTAGCTCAGTCGGTAGAGCGCAAGGCTCCTAACCTTGTGGTCGTGGGTTTCCGCTTTTTCCTTTTAAATTCTTGGGCCTGTTTTATTTGGGTTTCTATTCTATTTTCATCATTTGGGCCTTTTCTATTGGCTTATTCTGATTCGATGATGTACTCTTCTTTTTCGAACGTTTAGGCCGTTGACGATAGTGGATTGCTCACCTAGTTCGGAGTCTTTTGGGACCCGCTCCATTTCTTTTTGGATTGCTCACCTTCGATAATGGTCTCAAAATTTTAAAATCCCTTTCTGGAAAAAAAAATTAATTTTGAAAATAACTTTGTGGGTAAATTTTATCTTTAATTGTTTGAAATATTATAACAATAAAAAATAAACCTGTTTCAAAAATAAAAAAGAAAACAACATAATATTTTATTTTCAAATTATTATTCGATTAATGAACATATAATTATTTATTAATCGATTAATATAAAAGTAATATTTAAATTTACTTCTCGATTGTAGATTAACGTAGCATCAACAATCAGAGTATTGAACTTGATATCAATTAAACATTTCAGGGGATTAATAAAATAATTTATTTTAATAGAAATTACAACTTCTTCGGCCAAAATTTTTTTCAAATCCAATAATTTCATAAAGAAATTTAATAAATTTTGTACTTTTTGACCTTTTTCATTTAATAATTTATTTTTTTCATTTGTAGAAAGTCCGCAGGCRGCAGCTGAGTTCGTGCAACGCCGAAGGACACGGTCCTGTGTCCCCCTCTGTACGGAAGCCGGCAGGAGCAGCTCGCTCTTGTCAGGATATCCACGTGTCCTCCTCTAACCTCAACCTTTCCCAGGCCGGGTGGAATCCCCAAGTTTAACGTTCCACACCTGATTCCTCTTTCCTCAATAGTTTCAGACCTTTTATGGCTCACGAGACCGAGTACTACGTGGGACCAGCTTTGTAAAATTCATATCCGCTCCTCCAACCCCTAACTGACACGTTTTCTTTAGGGGTACTAGCGTCAATTCCTCTCCARTACTTCTTCCTAAACCCCTTCTCTGTATTCACTCTCTGCCGCACGCCTTCACTTTTTCTCTCGATCACTAAAACCCTTGCGTCGTCTTGTCTGGCTCCGCCACCACCATGGCAGTGCTTGGCCGCCTGAGAATAGCAACGCAACCGCTTCGCTTAGGGCTCTTTAAGAAGAGTCGAGCCTACGGATCCACAGCTGCTGCTCAGCTAGATTACGACTACTATGATTACTTTGATGAAGACGAAACTCATGGAAAGGGGACCGGGTCAGAAACGGAAGAATCAGAAGGGTGGCTGCCGGGGAGGGGAGTTCAGTGGGTTATCATTGGAGACCCAATGGCTAAGAGACACGTGTACGCTGAGAGGTTATCAAAGCTTTTAGGCGTTCCACATATCTCCATGGGTACTCTTGTCCGTCAAGAACTCCACCCTCAATCTTCCCTCTACAAGCAGGTTTGCTTGCATTTTCTTGTCTTCCTATAAAATCCATTTCTTTCTATTTTTAGCTAGTCTTCCAGTAAAAAGCTTTTTTGTTAAAGAAAGGGGGAAATTAATACATCTTCTTCTACTTTCGTATTTTCTGCTTTTAAAATTTTYAAAGGGAAAATCTGCTTGCTTATTGAGATCCACCTCTCCCGATTTCCGAATTTTTGGAAATTCATTCATTTGTCTAATGCAAAATAGGTGCTTGCCCTTGTCTTGCCTGCAGCATGGTTRTTCTAGGAGGACTTTCTCTTTTCCTTTTCTTTTGATGTTTCCTTGTGCTTTACTTCGATGCTTTGGTCGAGCCATCTCAAAGACTCACTTGCTAATTGAACTTTCAGCTAGTGCAATTTCCGGATTTTTAATTCTTGTGTTGTCGTTTTGTCACAATTCAGATTGCTAGTGCTGTGAACCAAGGGAAGCTTGTACCTGAGGAGGTAGTTTTTGGTCTCTTATCAAGGAGGCTTGAAGAAGGGTACTGCAAGGGTGAAAGTGGGTTCATCTTGGATGGGTTACCTCGCACCAGGGTTCAAGCTGTAAGTTAAGGGTTATGCTTTCAAGTAATGGATTGAAAGCTTAGCTAATGTTTTGTTTATTTTTGTCTACAGGAAATTCTGGACCAAATTGCTGACGTTGATTTAGTCCTCAATCTTAAGAGCACGACAGAGTGCTTATTGAAGACTGATCTTGCCACTGGATTATATTCTCCTTCACGAGAATTTTTTAGAATGGGCAGATCCAGATTTAACCTTACTCTGCAATCACAGGATGGTCATATGAGGTCTTCTTGTTTTAACATAGACAGTTTCTGGAAGGAGAAGCTACGTCTATATCAAGAACAGGTATCGGTTAGAAGTCTATTTGATAAAATAGCAATTGTGTACGTGCCACCTTGCATGATAGCTGGAGAAGAGAAGTTGTGTTTCATGCTTCTAGATAAAATGGCTTTGATATACCTAACATTGCATATGCATGGCACGGGAACTTGACCTTTTGAAGTTAAAGCATTGATCCAGGAGCTCTCATTTTGATTTTCTTTTTCTAATATTTTGGCAAAAAAATTTAGCAGTTGGTACTTAGAATTATTTTTTGCATGCATGCATTATTCATCATATTTATTGTCTATGAGATGAGATTGAGTTAATTTAATAGATCATAGTTTGTCAATTTAACTAACAAAGTAGGACTTAGTTTAGAGGTGCAAGCATTTACATGGCATATGAGCTGTTATATCTTTTCTATGATTTTTCCCATTTCTTCTACATAGTTTCTGATAGCATGCTTGATTTCATTGTCTTCAGAGTAAGCCGCTCGAAGAATACTACAAGAAACAGAAGAAGCTTCTTGAGTTTCCAGTGTCTGGAGCAACTGGGGAAACCTGGCAAGGCCTCTTAGCTGCATTGCATCTACAGCACATGAATGTTGTTAGTTCTTCACAGAAGTTGTCTGCATGATATGGCTGATCCTCGATCCTTCATCATTTTATAATCTTAGATTCGGGCAACCTATTAGTAAATATGAGGAATGTGTGTTATAGCAGTTGATGTGAGGTTTATGGTGAATATATCCAGTTTTGTTCCGACAGGAAAGAGTGTCATTTTTGTTGCTAGTATTTTGTTGACAAATGTGTAATCTAGTTGTTGTAACTGGACGAAATACAGAGCGGAAGCTTTGTACTTTTTGAATACCATATGTGTTTGCTATTGTGCTTTCTCTGTGCCCTTTTAGCACTCTCTAAAATAATTGGTGCTCTTTCGTACAATAATACTTACTGAAATTAGCAATTAAAATTTCAGCACTATGTTTTTAACCTTAAAAAGCAAACTAAAGGACCCAAAACTGCAGAGAAACTAGAACATTCTTGGAAAAGGTCTAGATAACGTGAACATTTCAAGCATTTTAATAGAAAAGGAAAGTATCAGATTGCTTTTACACATACATTTACACCTTAAAACTGGAACTAATTCCTCACCACCCCCATAACAATGAGAACTCTAAAAACCTTCAGGAATGAACTATTTTACATATTTCCCATCCTTCATTGATGCTGTGACAGAATCTAAGATGCTACTTTCTGGTACTTCCAAGTAAATCCTTCACGAAAATCTAAATATTGTTCCCTCGTCTTAACCAAATCTGAATGCTCATTTTGCGTGCAAGCAACCAAGCCTGTCATACATGATGCTACTCACTGTTTTTCCACACTTCCTGTAGAAGTCCATACCTCACAGCATTTTGGCTACTATTTCCTTTCGATATCCAGGTGGGCTGTGTTGAAGGTGAACCACGGTTAGTGTCATWAATGACAGAACTCAAAGGCGAATCCAATTCATCAAGCTCATCATCGCTGGTGTATGATTTTGTGAGTACTAAAGACCCCCTTCTTGTCAGCTGAGAATTGTTACTAGCATCTCCTAAAAATCCAGCAATTGAAGGTGCTGACGGTGGGAGATAAACTATTGAAGCTGCAGCGCATGGAAAGTTCACAAGAGAATCTTCGTCTTCCTCAAAAGACTCCTATCAGAGGTTCAAAGAATAGAAGTCACATATAGAAAGTAAAAATTAAGAGGAACAAACAGGTGCTGCTTCTAGATCAGAAAAAGAATGTTTTGCTTGCTATTATTACTGATCAACCAACCTCTGAATTCAGGGCTTCAAGGACAACTTTAGGAATTGGGTCAGGGCAAAACTCATCTGGAACAAAAGTATCGAGAACCCTTCTAATGAGTGCAGGTCCAAATGTAGGGCAAACCTCCTTTCTAATTGTCTTACTTAACAGCATGTCTTTTGGTAGCATCATGAGGTCACTCAGTGCATTAAGAAGATGAAAGGATTTTAAGGAGGTATCCTTTCCTTGCCTTTCGTCATCACTACTTTCGTCGCCTTTTGCATCTTCATGGGAGTCGTCATCATCATCATCAATACCAAAGAGGTCAGTAAGCCATCTGGACCAATTTCCAATCTGTCATCCATGATAGGCAAATCAGAAAAGTTTATTCTGGTATGTCCACAAGTGTGTAACTATTTGAGGCTAGTATATATGTTGGAAGGAAAGATAAAAGATGAAAGATTAGACTAGAAGTCCAAATATTTGTATCTCCCAATTAATTAACCTAAGGATTTGAATACCCCATATCAAATAATGTTTATCAATCTGACCATATTTCACTTAGTGATACAGCTTGCAAATTCTCACCGCATTTTTCAATTGTGCACCAGCCCCAAAGCTCGCCTTCCCAGCTTGAATAGGAAGAACCTCAGCATCACTAATGGGGTCAGACACAGGGTCTGTTGGAATATCATCAGCAGATTCTCGAAGGATAGCATTGAACATGGCAACATCCAGTCTAGCAACACATTGCTCCATAATCTGGTCAATTTATGAGCTTTAGTTCATTATCAGTGCAATCAAATGCTAAATTAGAAAATAAATTGAAATTCTTGTGAGTAATACTGATCCATTATGAAAGATATCCTTCATAAACCAAAAGAAATTAGGACACATTGGACGGGCAAGCTACTTCTCTATTTCAGAATGGACATGTTAAGTAAGCAGAAAACTATGGAAACATTTTTATCAAATCATCTGGGTTAAAGCTGCCCACACCTAGGAAATTGTTCAATCTTGCAGTACCTCATTACTTAGTCAGTGCATTTTTATGAGGTATACGTTAGTTCATTACTTGTATCAATAAGTCTATGCATATTTTTGAGTAGTCACCCAACCCAAAACTTTCACACTTCTTCTAATTAGCTATATCTGCAAAACAATACCCCTTATGTGCATTATCATATACAAGAATGGACATAGAAGTATACCAGTCTAGAAAGGATAGGTAAACATCCGCATTCATGGCCTTCAGCTCGAACAGGACAAATTCTTTCACAGGCACCCCTGAAGGCAGATTTCCAAAGCTCCACGGAGAAAGTGCCCTGCTCTTGATCACTTGAACTTGATATTCTCCTATAACTTTTTCTCGGGTCAGAAAATACGTCTTTCTCAATTTTCTTTGCAGCACCAGACTGCATATGTGGAGTGAGTGCCTGGAAGAAAACAAATCAAGAGACCTTAATGAAACTCCATATGATTGAAACTGGAATGCTCATATGATATGATTCAAATATCATCTTGAACTCTTAATATTTACAAATAAAATCCAGAAGGAAAAGAGTAAAAGGGAGGCTGAGTACCTGCCACCAAATGGACTCAATTATTCGGGAAAAGATCCAAGCTTCCACTTTTTCAAGAGCAGTTTTAAGGGTAAGAGGGTCATTCCAGTCATGAGAACTTTCACGAACAGCAGTTTTCATACCGTTGGTGGGAAGGGGCTCCCATTTAATTGGAGAAGATTTCTTGTTTCCATTCCTGTTGGCATTCATTTGAGTGGCAGGACCAGRAGAGCGAGGTACTTGCAGTTCCCCAAGCGCTTCACTAATGATTGCTCTCAGTACAATTGTATTTGACAGCCAAAAAGTTAATCTGAAAAATAGGGTCATTTAATAAGAGAACAATAGAAAGACAAGCACTTTTATCCAATCCACCTTAAGTTCTTCAATGAAATATCAGTATTAGTGAACAAGAAATGTCCAGGATCCTATTTCATCACTTAATCCACAGCATAGTAAAATCAAGAAAGGATTATAAATGGTCATTTAGGTTAAAGTGCCTCTTTTGAACAAGGATTGTACAAGTGTTATTCCGTATAGAAAATGGACACAGAGAGTCCTCTCATCTAGAGGACCAATAAACTAGAAAAGAATTTAAAGCAAAAAAGTATGAACTTGATCTATCTAGAGGAGTTATCTGACCAGCTGTATTATCGTTTATCAATAATCACACGCAGATGTATTTCTCGATAATGCATGAATATCTATTCTGATGCTTAAAGTACCTCGGAACATCATTTCCACAGGCTTTTGCAACCAATATGAGCCCTGAAACAGCACTTTTAGCTGCACTTCCTGCTCCTGATTGACAATCTACTTTGCGGGCATGAAGATAAAACCTAGATAGACGACGAGCTGGGGCATGGACCTTATTTTTGGAACTTCCATGCTCAGCAACCACAGAGTAAAGACCAACCTCTATAGCAGCAGCCTCTCGCAATTCCCTTTCAAGCCTCTTCACTCGTTGCTCCAATTGCTGAATTTTGTTGTCTAAAAGAGTGTTTCTTGTTTCTTTTGGATGTGCTTTGTTATCTTTACTCTCATTGCTTATAAAGTCTTGAGAACCATTTTGCATGCCACCAAAAACATATTGATTATCYRGGACCAATCCAGAGTTCCTATTTGAGTCAATTGGTGACCGGACCGACTTTAAATGCCTAAGTCGGTCACTGTTTTGGTGATCATCTTTGGTTGCAGGATAATCCCTACTGGGAGAAAGTCCATCACTTTCGAAGGAGACCTGTTTTCTCATCTCATTTTGTGAAAAGCTATATAGTGGCTCATCTTCTATGCTTTGCCCCTTTTCTTCCATAACCTTCCTATGTTCTCCATTTTCTTTATGTCTCTCTCTTTCTTCACAATCTACATCACCATTTTGAGTTAAGTCAACTCTTGCAGCACTGTACACTCCTTTTATGCTAGGAATATTTGCAATATCATTCAGACCTCCATGTGCTTGAGAGTCCATTGAGATCACCAAGTCTGACTTTTCATTGGCCCTGACATCTAAATTGGAAAAAGTATCCTTATTCAAAGAACCATTAGGTGTCCTTGCCTCACTGGTTCGCTGTGTGGAGTTTACAGTAGTAGTATGTCCACCCTGAAGAACCTCTGTTTCTCCATGCTTTGTAGATGATGATGAGGATTGAAAGCTAAAAGCACCAATTTTCTTTGTAATCCATGCTAGATCAGATGATAAATCTATTGATAAAGAGCGGGAGTAATGCCCGTTTGAATTTGCATTTGACTCGATCAATCGGTTTTCATCTGCTTCTGTAAGCTCATATTTAGGAGCAGGGACATGCTCACCTTGAGCAATGGTAGAATTTGTCTTCATTCCCTACAATCCATTCTGTGTTTCAGTGCTAAATTGCTATCAAATCAAGAACATCAGGAAAAGGTAACAACCACTGCAGGTACTACAACCATGACATACCAAAATGCATACAGTCTATTGAGCCTATATAAATCTAAATTCTATATCAGCCCCATACAGCTCATGTTATGCACTCCTAGAGCACTATACATACTTAGGAAGTGCCAAATCATTGGATAGTGGATAGGAAGTAACCAAAAGAAAGAATTCACTAAACTGAGAAAACTTTCCAGCAAAATCAATAATAAAACCAGAAGACTGAAGGAAAAAAGGTACCTCGTTTTGTGGTGGTGAACCCCCATTTGAATCTGCAACAGAAGAAGAAACAGCGAGCGATGAGTGTGAAGAAATATCATCATCAGAATATGTTGCAGTCTCTGCCTCCTCTGCATATTCTTCATTCATCAATGCAGAAACAGAATCAACACCATCAATCTCCATTGATGGTTCTCTCATCAAGTGATTCCTTGATGAGGAGTTTGTCCGACTCCTCTCAACAGGTTGGATTTTCAGGAAGAGAAGCGGCTGTGCTGTGTTTCTATATGTCCGCTTGCAATTAATCGCGACACTAATGCATAAAGTCTTCTCAAGAACACCATATTCTGCAAAGTCCACAACAGCTGTCCCCAGCAACTGGCCTGTCTTATCTCTCCGTGGTTCATAGAGATTGAACTCAATACAGTTCTTCTGGAAAGTGTCCCTGTCATCTCCTTTAACAGAAAGTTCTCTTAAGAGTACAACAGGCAGCCTAAAAGATTCATTGAATTCAATTCTCCCATCGCCAACACCAGACCCCGTCCCAAGTGAAGGGACAACTTGGTTAGTAGCCCCAGAGTTCCGACTGCCATGTTCCCACTGAATCAGAACAGCGCGAAGTGTTCTCAGAGACTGAGATGGGGGCCAAGGCTTGATCTCCTGAATATGGATTAAATAATCAATTTGAACTGAAGGACTTCTTCTGTTCTTCGTCTTCAGTCCCAGAACCATTATCACAGAAATGCTAGTCTTCGCGTGGCCTCGGTGCAAATACAATATGCCTCAGAAGGAATTCAACATAAAACTGAACAAAAGGAACTATCAAATTCCAGAATCGCAAGTGAAGCATATGCGAGATAGATCAAAACAAACTCAAAAGGATGCCTCATTCATTGGACAATCTATGGAGGAAAAATAAATGTGATTCCAAGAGGATTTTGAAGACAACGTAACCTGCTCATTCTGCAGCTGATTGAAGAGCAGAATATATGTAACTTTTTCTAAAAAGGAACCTCAAACATAAATAAATTCACATGCTGAGTCAATTCAGTCAGCTCTATCGTCTTACTTACCACAAACACCTCCGATAATCCCTCTTTCACTTTTATCTTAACATTACAGACATATAAGCACCCCCTTCTGCAGTGCACGTGAAATTATAAACATTCTGAAAGTCAGCAACAAAAAGGAATTAACCGAATGAAATAAAAGGAATTGCAAGGAGTAAGTAGTCAGAAATACAAATACCAGATCCAGAAATCATCAACTCACTCGCCAAAAAGCTCACAAGCACCCCCAGCTCCAACACCATAACCGACCAAGGAACACCTAACAATAACATCACAATGCCGCATAAAGAGAAGATAACTTTTATACTCGTGCGTCAACATTCAGTACCACTWCAATTGTTAATTAAGTAAAAGCAATTTAACTGAATACTCACACAAGATCTCCACTTGCAAAAAGAGAAAAAAGAAATACGAAAAAGCTCAATACTTGCGGCAAAAAATGACTAATGCATGAAGAAAGAAGGCCAAGAACAACACTGTATTTGGGGCAAATGATTGAGTCTCTGGCTACCAGCAAGTAATGAGCGGAGCCCAGATGTCTCTTTCAGTTCAGAACCACTAAGAAACACAAATAATCAGTGGGGAAGTACTAAAAATCAAGAAAATTGTGAAGAATGACGCAGCAAGAAGTAGAGGCAGAGCTGACAAACTCAGAAGAATCAAATACTACTTTTGTTTATTTAACAGAAAAGGGATTTATTACTAAAAGTATGAGCATTATTATATAAATTGAGAAAAAGGTCACGCATTGCCGCTGCTGGGCTAAAGAGAATAATGAAATATGGAGAACAAGAGGAAAAGGTTGGTATAGATTACTTATGGAATATATATTTTCTTTTTTTGTTTGTTTTTTATAAATTAATTACTGATGAATGTTTTGTGTTTTCTGACAGTAATGGCGATTTGACTGATCCCTTGCATTCACTAATGTTCACGCGCTGGAGGAGAAAGTTATGCTCACGCAAAGATATCATCCGTGGCGGTTACAATCTATTGATTTAATTCTATTCGATGAATTAATGATTTAATATGAGTAAATTGCTTTATTAAAATGATATTTTAAAGTATGAATATTTATATTTAAAAAGATTTAGTGATCAAATTATTATATATATTATTTTTATTTTGATTTACATATTATTAATGAGGTTATACATACAGGATAATAAATTTTTAAAATCTATCACACGTTGGATTAAAAAGATTAAACTAATCCCATTTAATTTCATTCTCTCTAATTACTATTACTAATAATCTCTCTTCTGTCATTAATGGCTAGTGAAGGGTAAAATAGAAAAAAATCATTAAATATTCCTTTAATTTTATAATGTGACAAATATTTTGAAATAAGAAAATTTATAAAATACGATATATAAATCAAAACGGAATAATAGCAGTACGTGTTTAGGCCTCTAATTGGGTAGGGCTTTTCTTCCAAAGTTATAATAAGAAAATGCATAATAGATTAATTTGATCTACATTAAGATAATTAATTAAATAAGTTTATATTAAAATTAATTTTTTTACAATCTTACCCTTCATTATGGATCCGAATGACATTTTAGATCTTTAAGATCCCACGTGTGAATCAACTGAATTCAAATAACATTATCCTTGTAATAAAAAAAAAAAATTAACAAGTCGTTTAAGTGAGGATAAAATTGAACCATGAAGATAACAACTAGAAACGGACAGAGTCACGCGTCCATATGCGTGTTGGACTGTGAGCTTTGGTGACTTATAGTGTGCGTCGGCTAATGAATTGGCTTGTAAGCATACACCGACAGGTTTCATTTCCCATCAGTCGAGAAAGGGGAATCGTTTCTATGCTTCATTTAATTAATTAACAGAGAATTTAGTTGGTGATTTCTTTTTAACAGTGATAGTTAGATGCCCAAAAATGATGGGATGTTAAAGAATAAACAAGGGTTAATGTTTCATCTTCATTTCTGCAATACTGATTACCTAAGATTTCTGTTTCTGTTGGTTATTTGTGTGAGGGAAAAAGATGAGAACAACTTGAGAAGTTGGAGAAGGTTGAAATATCGATTTCACGATGATGGAAACAATGACGGATGGTAGGTCTTGCTGGTGATGTCTTACTTGCAGACGAGGTTTCTTAACCCTGTAATATGGTAGTTCGAAGATTAGCCTCAAAACTTGCCTTAAAGAATAGGTTGTGAAGTCATGTCTTTGAACAGATGCACCATCATCTCCTACCACTGGCAGCACCAGATGTCTGGCAATTGAAATATATGGAAATCCCATTTGTTTTGAGCCAACCAGCAAGCTTTCAGTTTACTCCTGAATCATCAGAGGAATGAGATAATTGACAATGAACATATATGGAAATAGTAAATCAAACAAGTATCAACTCCTGGACTGTACATTTATCTGCTATATAACCGTTTATATATGGGGCTGGAGTACATCCGATGTAAAGTTCCAAACGAGAGAAAAGATTACAGTAAGCTCTAATCTTCTTATTCTTTTTTCGGCCTGTTAGGGGAGAGGAGGGCGTGAGGCAGAGGGAACACATGTACAATGTGGAATGAGGCACTCTAATCTGTTTCATCATCTATTTTAAGGTAAAAAGGAAAAAAAAACATGTAATGCAACTTGTATATATCCATAGGGCACGAAGCGGCTACCTGCAACCCAGCATACGGACTTGTATAATTTCCGTACTCAACAAATTTGACATAAAGAGGATCCTGTCATGTGAAAGAATGTTGTTACTGCATCCTATAGTTCTCTCAGATATATAAAAAGAGTCATGATTGAGACATAGCATCTGATTTCTGATCTGCATCGGCTGTGGCCTGGACTTGAGCTGCATATTGCAAGTTCCAAAGAACATCCTCAAATGATGGACGACTTGTTGATTCAGGAGAGATGCATTTGTTAGTGATTGATATAACAATCGACAAGGACTCCTGTGAAGAAGTAGTTAACACAATCGGATCCACTATTCTTCGCCGACCATCTTGGCTACCAAAAGATGCCTGTAGTTTGCAAAGCAGGTGTGAGAATCAACCATCCAACAGAGAAAGGTGAATTTAAAATAATTTCTTTAAAAAATATTCACATTCCTTCTCCAGAATTTGATATATATGAACTGCCTCATAGTTCATGAGGGCTGGTGGAAAATCATTCCTTTTGAAGAACTCAAAACTAATTATTTCAGGACCAAGTTTTTGTACTTTGATTCTGACTCTAATATCACAAGAGTTTTTTACAACCACTAACTTTGAGAAAGCAGAAGAAGCTTATTCACATTCTTCTCAGATACAACTCTACAAGGTCAGCAAGTTCAAGTTTAGCATAAATAACTGCATTTCAAAATTGCAACATCATACCATCTCAGTTAGCAAAAATGCTTCTTCCTTTCCTCTTACAATAGGGCCAACAAGAGACTCGAGCAATATAAATCCGAACTTATAGACATCATCCTCCAACTTACTTATATGCCTGCAGGGAAAAGATTTCATACAATCAAATTAACGGATCAAATAATGTTTTAAAACAAGAATAGTAAAGAACTCCAGACTGAGATGCTAACCACATGGAACTAACTAGAATAAAAGAAGTCATATATGCACAAGAATTTGCAAAAGAAGAAAATTAGGAAAACAATTTGCTTTTGCATTCTTCTCAGACTAGAAAAACGAACATCTAGAGACAAAAACCACCAGAAGGCAACGATGAATTCCGAAAATTCTTAATTAAGGGTACACCAATTGGTAGTTACTTTGGTCCAATATTTACAGGTTCTTCATCCATTTCTATCCCCACTCCTACTGGGAACCCAACTTTGCAAGAACTCAGGACTTGAACTCTGTTCTGAATTTGGATTAGGTTGACGTACTTCTTCTTTTCCTTTTTCTTCTCTT
>MEJB01000012.1:8314064-8368194 GCA_001752375.1 Rhazya stricta | reverse complement strand
TTTACCAGAAGGAGCATTACCAGGCAGAATAATATCAGAAGAGTGTTTTAATTCTGGGAACAATGAAGAAGGAATCTGACCACCTCAACCCCTGTTGTTCTTTAAGCTCAAAACAGGTCCAGAGTTTGGTATGAATCTAACCAATCTGGCAATGTGGTCATCTGAAAAACATTAAACGATCTAATATCTAAAGTAGTCAAGCTTCACCAGTCCCCCTAGACATCTGAGATGGAATCAAGCCAAACATAAAATTTTTGAACCATGTCCAGAGTCAAGGTGAATACAACCGATGAATTTGATCAGGGGAGCGGTCCCCAAATCAAGAGAAACCAAGGCTAAGCCCCATCCGACAACTTTATCGACCCAGTCTTGTCGTGTAGTAAACAAAAAATCAATGGAGAACTTCCAGAATAAGGTTTTTGGTTTGAACACTCGCAAGCCATTCGAATACGCTGACTTGGCAAGCCTACTCCCCATAATTTTGAGCTCGGAACAGATTCCCCTGACATGTGGGATGTCTCAGTTGCGCGATGCCTGCGCAAGTTACAATAATCCCAGTAGAATTCTGCCAACACCAATTCCCAGTGGCAACGGTATCACCAAGTGGTTTCCTTAGCGAGAAGAACTTGTGCGCTCTCGTAGCTCCGTAACTCATAGGACTTAAAGGCGAAAGAAAACCAAAGAAAGAGAATCACTGTAACCAATTGTCTTAGAACCCACCATTAAGTGCCTTCCGAATTTCAGATTCTTGGCATAAGCCCTCAGGAAACAGCAATGCCCATGCGGCCTCTACCAAGAAGGCAGATTCCAGCCAAAGGAGTATTGTCATCTACTAATAATCAGGCAAGATCGACACCCTTAAAAAAGAAAACTATCCTTCGACAACTCAAACCCCTACCCCTTAAAAAACAGACGCAATCATTCAAGGGTATATTCGGTTCTCACCTAAGCCAAATACAAAGGCACAACGCTTTGTTTTCTGAGGGACGATACTGAGTCGACATGCAGACATCTGGCGCGTCTGCCAACCCCATTTCAACGAATCCACGGAGACACAGACAACGGCAACCTCAATAAGTCACAACAAGAAAACAACTCTGAATTTAAAAACCAGAACTTATAGGATGGTAAGCAGCAAAGACAGACAGACCCAAGGGAACATCAACCCACAAGAACAAAGCCCAGAACCAAGTTTGAAGACAAGGACATCGGGAAACACGAAATCCACCAACCCAAAAACTGAATTTCAAGACTAGCAATTTATGCCTCTTAGTAGTAACGAGAATTATGTGAAGACATTGGTGGAGATAGAAACGGAACTATAATGAGGTAGTTGAAGGAAAATAGTAACCCCAGCAATTAAGTGCCTGCTGCTTAAAAGGAAGAAGCAAATAAGCGAACGGATGGCAGAAGGGACCGCGGTTCTTCCAAGTCCATGTCTTGGGTTCCAAGTAAAGAGATATTAATGGGTCGGTCTTCTCACACAGGACAAAAAAGACAGTTTAATATCCCTCTGTGAGGAAGAAACAGAGGGCGATGGCCAAGTGTCCTCTAGGCGCCCCCACCCGAACGGGTCTTCACCAATCCACACAACAAACCTCTCGTACAAAAACTTTGGTCTCGAACAACACAAAAAAAAAGCACAATGTATCTTAAATACTATTATATTCATATATCAATTACACATAATATCATCTTAGACCCTTCAATTTTGTAAAAATATAAATAAAAAACAAAACTACTACATTACTAATCAGTTTCTAAATGAATCCTTATTTCGAAAGTTCTAGGATACTAAGAGGAGTGCTATCGAGAATATTGTATTGAAGTATTTTAAAAATTATTTTTTATTAAGATGATAGATCAATATTTCTTTAATAATCACATTAGGATTTCAGATTTTTTTAATATAATTTTTATACTCACATCGTCTGATCTCTCCTTCATGTTATCGATTTATAAATCATTACTTTAGGATTTATAAAATCAAGAAATTTTTTCTTATTTTTTCCATGCATTGTTACTTTTATTTTTCAAGAAAGTGATAAAAATGTCATCTTAATAATAATTTTAAATTGATTTATTATCTTATTGACAAATATATTTTAATACATAATATACTTTAAAAATAGATAAATTATATAAATTTATAAGATTACGTCATATTATTATTCATATATTAAGAAGAGTATTAAAAGATAAGATAAATAATGCAAAATATCTAATTTAAAGTTAGACCATAAAAGCAAAATACTATAGTAAGTTTGATGTTTTTGTTTAATACGTATAATAAAGATTAAAGTGATGCGAGGACGTCAATAAGATATTACTATAATAATAAATGCTAAAATCCTTTTATTAAGAGATTAGAGATTCAATTCTTATCGGGATAATACTTTCATTTCTTTATAAATATATATTTTAGGTTTTATTATAATATTTCGAGATGTGTTTTAATAGTTAAAATTATATTTTTCATAGATAAGATTATAATTTTCACAATTAATAGAGACTCGTATTGAAATAGTCATGCAGTATCAATCAGTTAATGGAGATTCCTCTTGAAATTGACTATGAGATGTACATACTATATGTTGATCCTAAAGCGAATGCGATAGGCACGACTTATATATTGATCTTTAAAAGAAATGCGATAGGAATGGCGTGAGCGATGGATCCGCTTGTGGATAATACACCAGACCCGGTAAAGATAATTGGTCTGGAATAAGTTATTGGAAATTGGGCAAATCTCTGAGGACCCAGCCCCGTACAGCCTGTTCTTAGGATGATACCCACGTTACCCAAAAGTTCCAAGTCAATTCAAAAAAGAAGACCGGAATCCTATGAAACGCAAACAGTCTGTCCAAACTGCATCTGCCGCGCGTAATTCACAAATTACAAAATAAAAATAATATTTAACTGACTATTAATATTAAAATATTTTTTTTATTGTGGAAGCTAACATATCATATCCACCTTCATCTTCTTCCTTTCCCCTTGGAGAGAGAAATATGATTACAATTTTACCCTTAGACAAAGGATAATATCCATATGATCTAAGGTCCTCAAAGTATCATAGGATAAGCAAAAGGAAAGTAGTGGTTTGTTAGTTGTGTACTTCAGCCCAATAAATCAATAGCTTTTTTTTCCTTCTCGTCTTTTTAAGGTAAAGAGGTTCAGGCGTCTGAGAAGAAGCATAACGAATCTGAGAGTAGATAAAGAAATTCAAATCGCAGCGATTTATCTAACGTCTCTTATCTATCTTTCTGTTTTTTTAAGGTAACTTTATCATTGGAAACAGGTAATGGCAAGCAATCTGTTCCGGGATAACCCAGACAAAGAGGATGTTGTTCTGGGGTCCAAACGCCTCGGTTTCTGGAGTTTCTGCTTCACTTGTACTGGTACTGTTATCATCTTTATGTGGATTCGGCATCTTATGATAATCAGTCAAGACTCTACTCGGGAAACACATGCAACCTTTCAATTTCAAAGTCTGGATCATAATGGCAAAGGTCCCACTTCTTGATTGGATTATCAATGATCTCCTCATCTTCCGTTGCCTACGGATGAGAAATCCTGTCATAAATCCCGTCAAGTTAACTACTGAAGGGATAATGTTATTCATATGGTATAGGTTTCATTCCACTCATTAAGCAAGAAACCAAGAATCCCTTCACCAGATCCCTGTCTTGACTGCTCGAGTTTGCTTCACCTGACTGGACCATTTCAGAGAGAACCAGCTCGGGAAGAACAACCCTTTTGCTCATTTTCTACGTCAAGAATGACCTTTGAAGAATAATGAGATTCAATTAAGTCAGGCGGGAAAGGATCTGTGGCAGGTAGAAGAAGAGAGAAGGTGAATCAAAAGAGTTTCTTGCATTAGATACGACATATATCACATTATTTCCCAGACATGATCTTCGATTTGACTGTAGTTGAAATGTCCATCAGAAATTAATTTTCACAAACTAGCAACTATAATCCCAAGTCAACTTTTGTCATGCTGGTGCTCTGTCTCCTGGTATACTTCAAAGTCTCTGCCACTCCTCAAGGCAAGCCTTTCATGTATGATATGTGATGTTCCACTCCGACGATCAGCACCTAAATGGAAATGATGAGAAATAATACAGCAATCAACCAGAAGTTCCTTTACTCGAACCTCCCTGTACTATGTAAGTTAAATGGAAAAGGTATAACTACTTGTACAAAAACATTACCTTTGACCTTAAAACCTTGCATGAAAAGAAAAACGAAGATAAGAAACTAGTAAGCATATTCATTATTTACCTTCAGCATGTTCGGGAAGAATTTTCCTTGACATCCAAAGACGAATTCAGATATGAGATTACGAGGTCAGCTGCTTTGCATCCTGATGATATAGCTTTACCAACGGACAATCCTTCCTTGTGGTTACCTAACATTTTCATGGTTCACAGACGGTCATTGCTTGTTATAACACAAATTCTATCATCAGAAGAATTACCATTTTATCGGACTAGTCYAAGTATTGSTATATTACCCATATAGTACAGTTCCCAGCATGACTAATTAACCAAAGTGAAAGATGAGTAAGTTGGAAAAAATAAGCTTACCTGCATAAAAGAACCCAGGAAGGTCTTTTTCCAATTTGTCAATTGCTTCTGTGACTGACTGATAGTTGTGTCCATATAAAGGAAAAGCTTTACTCCAGCAGAAGTGGCTGCAAGTAAGCAAACAATATGTAACAAAATGAACTGGATAGGATTTTTGACAATCCTAACTATGGGTGATAAAAAAGAGAATTAGTGAAGTGTCTGCTTTTATATTAGTAACAGTTCAATACTTCACAAATGCGGGCTCCCCTTCTGCACCCAGCAACTGCCTAAGSTCAGAAGTTACTATGTGCTTCAACTCATCCCTACATTCAGAGCAATAAAGGAAGACACAAGTTACTTCTAAGGTAAACATAACAAAATCACAGGAGTACCAAGTGAAGAAACTGGAAAATACCAAACACCTTGAAGCTGTTGCTAGTTCTTTATTCCGGCTTCCCCCAACAAAGGTGGTGTAAAGATAAACATCACTGGGGGCACGGTCTCGAAACATCATCGAAGAGAAAAGTGTGCCTGCAGGCAGAAAACTTATTGTTGTGACTCATAATATAAGGAATCTGACAATGTTTACCAATAACATTAGGCAATGATTAAGCCAATACCAAGAGTCTTCAGACCATTCTGTTGCTCTTTGGAAGGAATAAGAACTCCAAAACCCTCCAAGGGACGTTTGACATTCTCTTTCTTGAAAGTGGTGATTACAACTGACACCGGTAAGTAAATAATCTGCATTGTGGATAAGAGTAATTCCTAGATAAGCTATACCTGATTATTTTATAAAATATASCAAAATCCTGACCTCAGTTAAAGCTTCCAAACACTGGAAACAATGATCATAGAGAGAAAGTGGCATACATAATATTGGATCTTCCATTTAACCAAGAAATAGTGATGATGCTTCTAAATTTTGCTCGTATTCATTATTAATCATATTGAGTATCACCACCCTAATGCAAGCCTTTTGTTCTCATTTAAAAGGACACATCTTCACAACTATGCCCCACATTTAAGACTTGGACTTAAAAAGTAATACCCTAATAGTGTTCAAATGCAAGCTTTATGAGTTTTAGAATTATACAAGATGCATGAACATACCTCAGGAATGAAGTCAAGCAGAAATGGATTTCCTCGTCTTTTAATCTTCATATGTTTCACATTGCACAGAGGAGCCTAAGATAAGAAAATTTTAGTTGAAAAAGAAGAAAACATCTTTACAGGAACACAATCAGCATTTGAGTTGTTACAAGCATTGTGAGGTTGAAGGCTGTTTTCATCACGAGTACTATCAAGAGCTTGTAAAATTCAACAGGGAGATAATTATAATGTCAAAGTTCAACAGGAGCCTAGGTCTATATGAGAACTGCTCCTCCCCCTTGTAAGACCAGTAAGTCACAAAGRCTGATYTCCCAAAAGGTGTATATCAATTCCTTCACCAACAAGTGGGTACATTGCTTTTCAAATATAGATAAACAAACAACCTACAATGATGTCACGGAGAGACAACTTGATTAGCTTATTGTCCTTTTATCACATAGGGATYCAAACTCGAGTTAGTGTCTATGGTTGAAGTTACAAAGTATTTCATAACATAAAAAAGGTTTATTGAGAAATATTACAACAACAACCATATGTAGGACAAAAGCCCTTCTCTTGAGCTGCAAAGGAAAGCAAAATCAAGTGAAATAGCTACATTGAAGTTAGGATTCATTCTTAGAATGTAAAATTTTTTGGTCCATAAAGAAATTAGGATATCAATGTACTCACTGTAACAATCACAGCATCAAAAGGTTTTTCTTCTGACAGTTTTTTATGCTGTGACACATAAGAAACTGACCAATTATCCAGTGGAGAGTTCTCTCTGCAGCTACAAGATAATTCCAGCACTTTAGATTGCAATCTGAGATCATCTTTGCCTAGCTCTTTGCATAGGGAATCTGTAAGTGTCTGCCAAAAGAGGATACAAAATTCTGCATAAACTAGAAATTTAAGGGGAAAAAAAGGGATGCTGACATCAAATATCATAGATGGCAGATTTTCTCCGTAAACTGTAAGCCCAATTTAGAGATTCTCTTTTATATTATTTTGTGGGTGATGCACCACATATTTCTCCCATTTGGTGTACGCAGAATGTTTACTGAATAGGAGAGTTCAGGTCCCAGAAAAGGCAGTGTTTTGCACTCTTAGTAAATGGTAACCCCCTGTAATCTCATTAATATAGTAAGATTGAGCTTGTAATGGGCATTGATGAGGACATTGCATCTCTGCCCAGGGCACTTGCAATACGCTACACGTTTGTCCATACATATACCCTAGCAGTGTGATGGACTGTAAGATTGCGGGTTTGTGAATTGCCATTAACTTAAAGTTAAGCATAGGGTAATCTCAATAATTGAGTCAGATTGAGCTTGTAATGGGCATTCTAAGGAAATTGCATCTTTGACCAGGGGACTATGCAATATCCTACATGTTTGTCCATACATATGAGCAAATAGTATGATAGCTTATAAGATCATGGGTTTGTGCAACCCAGTAATTTAATGTTAAGCATTTGGAGTAAGAAATTTGAAGCTTCAACAAGTTTGTTGAGCTTGCAGTACTCCTGATAAGTCACAGGATGGGTGGAGGTGTGTTTGTTGTGTGGTGGGGGAGTAAGGAGGTCTCTGAGCAATCTATTASCACATGTTCATAGAACAAATGGGTCACTAGAGTAGGCTGATGATTGATTGCCTGTCAATCATCCTAGGTCATGCAAGTGAGTTATCAGGTTAAAAGTACCATGCATAGTAATATATATATATGTATATAATGAAATAAAATAAAACATGAATTTGAATCCTAAAACCAAAATTCAAAAATTGAATTAAAAACGGAAGGTAATTATTTACCTGTGTTAGCTGCTTTTTTAAAAATTTTGTGCATGTTGACTTTGTTCTAAACAATTTCAGTTTTTCTTTTTTCCTTTTTAAATTTAGTTATTTAGTTACAAGGGAGAGGAGAAACCCAATACAATCAGCAACAATTTGGTTAATGACTGCCCTACACATTCAAGCTAAACATGTCCCACAATTGAAGAATTGTTGGCTATCTATTTAGCAATGAAAACCCTTTGATTTTTCTGCAACTAAAAAAAAAAGTTGCAATTTCAGGTTCTACGTTGAACTGGCCCAAGATAACACCAAAAAACTCAGTCCAATCACTGACTGTTACCTGCATTCCACCAAGAAATGAAAAAGACCCACGCTGATGCTTTTTCTTCACGGGAGAGCTACTTATTCCTCCAGTATTTTCCCTTTTGGAGAATTTTGACTGAATTGCCCCCGATATGATAGAACCAAACCTGAGCTAAACAAACTTAATTTATTAAGGAGCAACAAGATGCAAATATTCTTCATTGTTTTCGTCAACATGCAACGGCTTTTCACCAATGGAACTACTTTCAGTTGTGAAGACAGCAAAACCAAATGATGCTTAAAGTAAATATAGACAGCAGCAAAAATTCAAGAAGTTATATTTGWATCTAACATACCTTTTCTCCAGATTCCATAGTTCAGGAAATGCATGTCGCATCTGTTTGCAAAAGAAAATAAATAGGAAATTTATGGCATCAAGAGAGACTGAATCACAAGCCTGTCAGACTAGTAATGGCTCACAAAACTACAGAAAAAGTAACAGATTGAGGTCTACAAGCCACATCCTACCAATCATATCTTTAACCTAACATATACACAAGTTCATGTTAATCTTGTCTGCACATCATCTCCTTCAGCAATATGGTTTTTTGGGCAGAAATCAGAAAAGAGAATGTACTCCTCTATTTGATACTCACAGAGAGAGAATTTGGATCTCCAGCAGTTGTGCCCGCAACAAATGGATCAATAAGATAGTCCACAACCTAGCAAAACAGGTAGTTGGAGACAGTCACATGAAAGAAAGAAAATGAAATTGCCTAGGCATTAGAGAAACATGCCAAAATTCGTCATAGGAGAATATCAGAAGATGCAAGTGATATGTATCAAGGTAGAGGAGTAACACAAACCTCCTTGCCAAAATGGCGTTCGAAGAATCCACCAACACTGCAGAGAACCAAATATGGATAAATACAAAAGTAAACTCCAAATTCAAGATAACAGTTGTTGGTGCAAGGCAGTACAAGCAACAACATGAGCACACCAGAGTACTATGTTTCGGAATTCTCAGATATAATCCAATCAAGGCAAGGGCCAATTTGCTTATTGCTATCTAGGCATCTTTTTGAGTCTGACGTGCAAGTAGCTTCTTCCTTGATGCAAGCATTTGGTTGTGTTCTAGAGTTGTACCCGTCCCCTAGTAAAGGGTATTCGCACATACCAACACATCGTTCACTTAAACAAACTCAGCAAAACAATTTTGGATAATAATCAATAGACAGATAGTTTCAATGATTATCGAGGATGTACACTACTAGGCCTTTATAGGACCCATTCTGGTATAAGAATTTTGTGTATGTACCTTGCCCTTTTAAATCATGTAACAGGTATATTTCTATCTTTCCAGGATGAAGCTTCATACATCTAGCCCTTCCTGAACCCAGTTTTGCTATTAGAGTCTCATGTACGTATTCTGAAGCTACCTTCCATGAGGACCATATGAGTAGAAACATCAGTCCACTTAAAAGAAAATATAATTTAAGTTCAACAAGCTTTTCTACTGTAGTTCCAAACTTTCAAATAGTTCATTGTACATTAATACCAAAACTTATTTTATGTGCTTGTATATGAAAAACACTCATGAAGAAGCACATATGTGTCAAATATTCTGTTTCCGTCAAGGTAAAAGAATATTATCATAGAAAATAAAATAAAAACGAAAGAAAAAGAAATAACCTTTCCTCTTCACCCAACAGTTTTGATGGGTTCTTCTTCCAGAGAAYTGGTTCCAGAAGAATCTGAAGCTGCGTTAATGGATTGAAAACGATTTCATCAAACCAATAGAAAAARGATAAAATGTAAAACATGCATATGTAATCAAAATTAGAAAGATCTCCAACTCCAAGACGAGGGTTCAATTATCTGTTATATGAAAGAAAATACAAGACTAACCTCAGTACAAACAAATAGATCAAAATGCAAAGTTTACATGCACGACTCACTGTCTGCCAATTTGATGAGGATGTCTTAGGATTGGGAGGTGCATAAAGAATTTCTAAACAAGTATAAACCTGTAATCATGGTTCAGTAATTGCTCAATAGCATCAAACATTATAACTCTCACTAGAAAATTTTCCTTTTAGCATCAGAGCTAGGAAAAATGCTGGATTGAGTGATCTCCACAAAGCATAAGGACATAAAAATAAGAACTCATCCCTTCTGTTAGTCATTCGACTGCATCAAGCTTCTGTAGAAGAAGTGATTCCAACAACATTTACTTGACAGAGCAGTTTAAACACTTTCTTCTGGAATTTGTTGAGCAACCTGATTCAAAGATCAAAGACTAGATACACAATCTCAGAGGTTAAAGGAATCTAATAGAAACCCAGGGGAGATATCCTAATCATGATATGAAATGCAGCAGACCTTGCCTATGTAAAAACTGAACCCTGTAACTCCCTGACATGATGAGTTTTGAGGAAAGCATAAAAGAGAAATAATTACATAATAGGCATGAATATGGACACTTGTTTTCCAGTGAAACAACTTGGATATGATGCACCACTGGAAAGGGCCTGAAAACTGAATGGCAACTATTTACCTTAGATTGTGTTGATAGAAAATTGCTTCTGATCAATGCTATTGGATTTGAAGGTATCTGAGGAAGAAATTATTAATCAGAGATAGTCAATATGCAATGCATGGATGAAGAAAATGTGGAGTAATTAGTAACTGTAATGATTGGCATGAGGTGCCTAAAAGCAATCATACCAGTACAGGCATGCCATTTCTTGCAATATATCTCTTGCTCTGAGAAATCGGCTGTAACATGAAAACCTTTTTAGCTACAAGATTTTCATCTCTGACCAATAAGACATGAAGCCAAGCTTGGAAAGTAGCAGAAGCTCATACTCTCAAGACCAAACTGCTCTCATTTTAACAATCATATTATGGAATTTTTGTTGTGCTCGTGGGATTAAAACTTAAACATGAAACCCATTCCCAGTCATCGTCCCCAGTCCATCAGACAGATGGGTAAACTATGGAAGCAAGACAAAAAATTTCTTACGTATTGTTGCATTTCTCTAAGCCCAAGATTATCAAGTAAAAATCTGACTTCCGGGTCACTTTCAGTCTGCATCATGTCAAAGATAAGTCATATATTAACAAAGTACCATTTAACTTTTGTATGATTCAAAAAAAATAAAAAAATAAAAAATAAAACTTGAAAGCATTTCTACAATAACTGACTGAGAGAAGACCAGCTTGATAGCAATTAAAGTACCATAGTATTTGCCCCCTCATCCCATATTAAACCATCTCGCGATACAGTTCTCAACTTCCCTCCAGCTCTTTCATCAGCTTCAAATACTGTAACTCTCAGACCCTGTAATTTCAACTTGTATGCAGCGGCAAGTCCACTAGGAAGCCAAAGGAAACAAGAAAATGTTAACTCTCTTACAGAGAGAATGGAGGGTGCTTTTCTGTCTACAAAGGAAAAAAAAAAAAAAAATGAAGCAAAGCATACAAGAGAATAGAATATCAAGGAGTATAACACTTCTGGGACACATAAAAGACGAACATAATGCAGAAACCTTATTCATAGAGCAAGTATATGATTAAAGTTGCTAAATCTTTTGTTGACAGACTGGATGTGTGAATGTACAATTTTAACAATTTTAAACATTCCTGATTTATTTCTACCTTCCTCTCTCCTGATAAGTACACCTATCGTGGTTAATACTATTCATTTCAAAAATTAGTTTGCAGCAGTTGCAGTAACTTCAATAACAGGCTAGACCTTGAGTAAATACAGAAGTACAACGTACATTCTAATACCCACGCATGAGATTTGATCCATCCTGCAKGGCCAAAATTTAAATGAAACACCCCCATCCCAACTAAAACAAAAACAAAAACAAGGAACAGTTTCCTTCTATGAATATTGGAAATAACAAAAGCATACACATTTATGCCTAAAGGGGAAAGATATTACACAATTTGGCATCTCCATAAAGTAACAAAATCTACTATCAACAATTCCTTTGCAGTATAGAGTGACAAAAACGCAAGATATGTCATGAAATGTCAAGTTCAAGATTCAGAAATCTCTCTAGAGAAAATTTGAATGGACTAACCTAACGCCAGCCCCAACAACTGCAACCCTCTTACCAGAACCTGAAAAAAAGGCATAATTCGATACCTTGGTAAATCTTGATTCTACTAAATTACACAATCACGAGAATTACAAGCTCATGTTCTTGTTAATTTCATTCCCAGACCATGCCCAACAATTCTACAATTCCTACACATTTCCATGGAATATACTGTAAGAGCACAGAAAGAGACTTGGCTTATCTTCCTGGGCAGCTGAAGCCATCACTTGCATTCCACTGGTAACTCTCGCCGAACCCGTTTTTGTCTTTGGCGCTACTGATGCTCAAGTCGTTTTTGATTTTTCCATTTGAGATGAGATTGCGTCATCATCATATACAGACCTCGGTGTCATAAATCGCTGTCCAAAAGCGCTCGCGTTTTCTGCTTCCTCGTTCCCCCTCATAAGTTGGAAATTTGGGCCTAGGGGCCTTTGAGAAACTATTTTGTTGCGCCTGTTCTCATTAACATCAAAAGGCCCAAATTCGGCCCATGAACTTGACACCTTAATTTGTGGCATGGCCAAAGCCCAAAAGTCTGTGGAAACATAAAGAAGATCTTTGACTAGACCTTATGTGTGGCCCACAAATGCAACAATTACATTATAATTCTTTCGAATCTTTCAGTATATTTTTTTGTTACGTTAATTAAAGTATAATATTATTTAATTCTTATAATACAGAAAAAAATATTAAACACATTAAAAATATATAAATATCGTAATAGAAAGTGTAACAAAAAAATATATTAAAAAATCTACATCTCAATCTTTTGATAAATATTGTTGATTGATTCTAATATTCTGCTCATTTTTTAGTTTTTTAATCTAACTTTTGAAACATCAAACTCGTACCCTTCACATTTTCTAAAATTTATTTTAAACCTTAACAGAGGGGTATTTTGGWTATTTTGATAAAAGAAGAGGGAACCATGGCCCTCCATATTGGCACAATTTAGAGAGGCCTTTTACTTRGGGCCGTTTTTCAAATGGTACAGGGGCATGACGAGATGAATGATTTTCGGACAAGTCTAATGATTAGCCAAGGAATAAAAGCCGCAGGTTTTGAGAGAATACCAAATGCAAATATCTTTGTCTTCCAATTTCCTAGGGGAAACCGAAAACTTAGGATGCGGACTAGTATACCTTAAGCTTTCGATCATAATCATATTATCTTAAACTTAGGGACTTGCACAAACAACTTCACAAGCAAATCAAATATTTATGGCGTTTGTTACCAGAAATGATTGGCGTCCTAACGACCAAACTAAATGACATTAATTTTAAATAACGTCACTAAGGAGTGATCAAAGTTACCCCATCCGGTATTATTGTTTGTGGACTAATTTTGATTCTGACTCGAATCGCGTTTGCATAATTTAACTTTTAAATAAAGAAATATTTTATCAATAACTCTTTCAACATGGTATTATAAATATGAATCGAACTCAAAAAATTATTTTTGTTGAGCAATCCGCTTATTAACTCCCTCAAATTATTAGCTTGAAGAGTAATCGAAATTGTTAAAAGCTTAAGTAACCTTTCGCATGTTGATTTTGCTGAACTAAAACATAATTTAAAATTTATATTATCGGATTTATAAACTTTTTTATTATAAAGAACGTTCAGGTGTTGAATACGTACACACTCTTTTATCATAAACAGTTTTAAGATACTTTGAAAAATCGTTAAATTACCATATAAATAATATATTTGGAAAGTGAAAATAAGGAAAATTTTATATTGAATTGGTTTTATCGATAATCCAATTATCAAACTGCAATTTAAACAACAAGCGAGTTTAAATAAAAGTACGATTTATCTCATAAATATATTTTGTCCGACTCATATTCAGTTATGAATATATTAAAGATCTTAACGCCAATGAAGAATGAAAAAGGACTGAGATAAGGCAACAAGCCCATGAGGCGCCAATTCAATTTAAATATTGAGGATTTTCTCTGGAATTTGAATCAAATTGTGCAGTGATATATAAAACCATATTTGCCCTCGGACAAACGTCTATGCGGGTACGATRCTTTAAATTTCTAAACAAGGAACACCTTTATTGTCCCAAMTGTGGAAGACAAAAGGCAATCTAGCAACCTCTCCGGGTCCAACCATTAAGTTCTCAATTGTGATTCCAATGATTAGTTCGGAATAATTCATAAATAAATTATTAAATTAAAATAAGATTTCGAGTTAAATTTATATTTATAATATTATGTTTAAAAGAGAATTATGTATATCATTTAATAAATTAATTACACTTAAAACATGTATAAATATATATAAATTTAAAAAAAGAAAAAAAGAAACACTCGAATACTGAATAACTATTCAAACCATAACCATAAATCATATACTTTATGAAATGAATATTTTAATAATGGATTTTAAAGAGATAGGCAAATTATATACATTTAGCTATTTAAAAGTCCCGGCAGCAGTTGGGGTATGGTTTTACCAAAACGACACTGGTTGTTGGCGATTACTTGCTCTATTGAGATTTGCACACACATGTTAGTCAACTTCTCTGCATCTCTACCGCACATCATGCCGTATTGCCTCCCCGCCGTGCCACCCCATGTTTTTCTTTTCTTTTTTTTTATTTTTGGAATTTTTAAAAATATTTAATTRCGATCCGTCATAATTCTCAATCATTTCGTGGCACCAGGCTCTCCAATGCATAAACGGTTGGGAATTCATACTTTCATCATTCTTGGTAAAATCATATTCGATTTATATTTAATTACGATAAATATAATGATCATTCAATGCGTATAGTTATATAAAATTACAATTATARKTTGTATATAAATAAAAATTCTTTCATAATTATCAAATTCTTTCTCTCTATACTTCTTTCCTCTTAACTCTTACACTCTAATATCAAATTTGAAACTCGAAGTACAATTATTTCGCGAAATATTTTCAATTAAATGTTTGTATTCATCATAATCTATCTAAATACATATTTTTCCTCAAGAATAATGAGTAAAGAGTTAAAAAAAATTAAATTTTTTAAATTGTTTGATTTGCTGCCAGCAAGAGAGTCCCACCTAGCGCATACAGGAACTCCTTCCAGGGTCTCTATCGATGACTAGTGAGAAACGCGTGGATAACCACCCTTTTTTGAGCAAAAAAATTGAATTTCTGGTTTTTAACTAATCATTTTCTTAAAAAAGCACATATATTACATAGATTGAAATAACTACTTACATTTAATCGAAGAGATTTCACGAACAAATTTCCGAAATTTTAAATTAGAGTGTAGAGTTGCGAGAAAAAGTTGAGGAGAGAGAGAGAAAATTTGATAATTAAACAAAATTTAATTTATATACAAAGATATAATAGAATTTTTTATCATTATATATAATATATTTATTATTATGCTTAAAATTCCCTTTTATATCTTAATGGTAAAGTGAATGTACTTGAAGAAATGAAGTAAAATTTAAATATATTTAAGTCATTGCTTCCATTGGTTAAAACATAGAGGGGAGACTAGGTGAAGGGGATGAAGTTTTTGCAATTATAWTTTCWTTCTCYCTAATATAAATTATTTCGAAAATAATAAATAATTTCATTTTACTTTTCAATTTAATGAAAATAATAGTAAGTAATATTTCTCATTTATTTTCATGATATTCATACCAAGTTTACTAATTACTCGACGAAGATGACTCACTAATGGTATGGGGACAGTAGCATATATGATCTCTACCCATCCATTCATGTGCCATCGAGCGACCAAATGTCGGGTTTTGACTGGATCACAAGTATCGTTTGCTACTCTAGTACAAGGTACGATGTTTATATCAAGAATGATTTACTTTTATACGTAAGATTGTATATTACAAACATAATTAAATTTGCATATTTTAATTTAATAATTTGATATTATTAGTAAGTAAATRGCTAKATTAAATTAAAGTTACTTATATGGTGAAAGAGTTCCAAACTAAATATTTCTCGTAAGACGATAAAAATTTGATTTTATAYATTTAATTTGAATTTAATTAGTCTCATAAAATGAGAATATTGAATGTCGTAAAAAAAATATTTACTTTGAATAAATTATTATAACTGATTAAAGTTTCCTTTTTCAATGTATGATAAATAAAATATAAATTATTTATTTTAAAAATTTTAATTTATTTTATTTCAAGATGAATATTCGTTTCTTAACAACAAAATAATAATATTCATTTAAATTTATGAATTTTTAAATATGTGATTCTACTTAAGACATATTAACGTAAATCTTATAATAATAACTCATATTATTATCGATTAAAGATAAGGTGTAGTAATATCAAGTACTATTATTGCGTAAATGATAAAAGAAATAATACCCTTAATTATGATTTTAAAGGGTAATATTATTATTAATTATTATTTTATTAAAATGATTTTGACACACGAAATATTTTGAACGCTAAGTATGAAAGACTTGTTTCGGAATACATCATAGGCCGGGCAGGACCCAGTCGGGAAAAGCCGGCTGGAATACAAATTAGAGCCGTTGTCTTAGCCGCCGGATCACAGTTCAACACTCGTCGCTGGGGCCGCATGGCCGTTGATCCGCTCACCAAACCCAGCCCAAACCACATCCAATATACGGTGTATAATACAATAAACCGTATACCTTTGTGGGCCCACACCTTCAGAAAGCAAGAAAAAAACACACAAGTACACTCTTTAAATCCTCTTCACGCCACCTCTGACAGCACGGTCAAATCCTCACTTTTTAACCGTGGTTGAATTCAAGTTAATTAAACTACTCCTGTCTCGCACATTCCGCCTCTCACTCTCTGGCGCTCACTTCTTTCAAGTTCAGTGCCTCTCTTTCTTCAGTTTCTAGAGAGAGGAACTATGGGATCAATACTCTATGATTATTCTACTTATATATAGGTGAAGAGAGAGAAACGGATCGAGGGCCAGAGGCAGTTAGACTCTGAGAGAACAGAGAGAAATCTCTACTCTCTCGCAAGGATTTTACATTGCTCTACCAGCTTCTCCGCCGGAAATGATGGTATTCGGCCACTCTGGAGGAGCTGGCGGCTTTCGCGGCGGAAAACAAGTATTTCCGGTGGATTATGAGGCGGAGGTCTCCCAGAGACTTCTTGAGGCTTCACTTGCTAACAATCTCAAACTGGCATTCGAATGCATTGCTGATCCGTTTGTCGACGTAAACTACGTCGGAGCCGTTTGCTTGAAGTTTCGGAAGACGGAAGTCGTGTTGCGTGAAGATTCGCCCATTGAAGTTCAAGTCGAGTACGAAGAGTTCAGGACCGACGTCACCGCATTGTTCCTCGCCGTTCATAATGGAAGCGTCGCTCTCGTCAGAAAGCTACTGGTAACGTAAACTAGTACTCTCCTAATTAGATTAGTGCAATTTGGGTGGAGCCAATTCGATTGATTTTACTTGTTTTTCTTAAGCAAATTTTTACATCATTATTTATAACTTAAAAATCTAGAAATGGTTATAGCTTACACTAATGTCGGTAACTATTTACTCAGCGTTGAGTCTCTCCTTATTAGTTGTGCTTTTGGATTTGTTAATTCTTTTTTGTTGTTCAATCGTGATCTATACAATTTCCCTCCATGTTCTATTCAAAAACATGAAAACTGTAGTTTGTAGGTATCTATATCTTTATTTCGCCTTCTCCTTTTAAGAAGGTTAGCATGGGTACGTGTATCTGCTGCCTGCTTTGCTGCTGCAGATATGTCCTGTTCCATTCCGTGTCTTTTTTAATTTATGATAATCGGTAATTTGGTYATGTATAACGGCTGAAAGCTCTTCCMGGCTCTTTCTATTTTTCTCGCCTCCAACTTCGCTTCTTATCTTCAAAATTTCCGTTCAACTCCTCAAAAATCCTATTCTGTGTTCTTCATTGTCYAGGTATTTGAACAATACACTGACTTGAACCTAAATGTRGTCTTTTTTTGTTAGCGATGAGACAACTAAAATGCCATCAACTTTAAAAGCTTTATGGTTCGAGGAATTTTTAGGTTCATCAAAATCCAGAAAATTTACAAATTCCACCATTTTCTATTAAAATATGATACTTTTCCGTTTTGTATATCTTCTTTGATATTTTTCTTTTCTTTCCTTTGCTATTTAGCCTCATATTCCAATTTTTTTGCGACATCCTACTCTTATACTTTTTCTTATGACTTATCTAACTCCCCAGCAACTTTGTTTTATGCATAAAACAGCACCCTGCTTTCAATAAAATCTTTAATATTACCAAAATAAATAAACTAATTAAATTTCGATGTGAAGCTTTGCCTTTTAACTCCAAACAAAATCAAGCAATTGAAACGTTCTTTCATCTTTGAAAGACTTTGTGCTATTTCGTTCATTTCAGTCAGTAGATGTAGAGCATAATGCAGCGTAGCATTCTCTATATCAGATTCTTCGTTTTTTTCATTTTTAAAATTTATTTTGCACATTGACAACTAACGTCCTCAACGGTGGCTTCAAAAAATTGTAGGGTGTTGGAGCTGACGTCAACCAGAAACTGTTTAGAGGTTTCCCGTCTACGGCTGCAGTGAGGGAGGGCAACCTTGAGATCTTAGATATCTTACTCAGGGCTGGTGCATCTCAGCCAGCATGCGAAGAAGCTCTGATAGAGGCCAGCTGTCATGGGCATGCAGGAATCGCAGAGCAGCTCATTGCATCTGACCTTATTCGGCCTCATATAGCTGTGCAGGCTCTCATCATTGCCTCCTGCAGAGGATTTGTGGATGTAATCGGTGCTCTGCTGAAGGTAAAAGTTGAGAAAAGCCGTATATGAGCAGTTTTTAGCAGTAGATTCAGAGCTTTGTTCAATTGAAAGTTGAATTATTTCTTTAGGTGTTGAGAAAGGAATGTGAAGCTCAACATCGTAGTTAGCAGAATCTTTCTTTTCTTTCCCCCCTTGTTTTCTTCTCAAACATTTCCTTTTAATTTAACTGAAAAAATTGCATCTTTTTGCTCAATAGCTGATAGAGACAGGTCCGGATAGAGCATCCTTGTWAGTTGAGACAGTAGTACGTTTAACATTATCCCCTGAATCCCTTGCTTAGTTCTTCTTTAAACAGTATATACTTCTCGTTTGTGTCAGAGGAAGCAAAACAGATTACTTTTTGCACTAAAGACTGGTAGGCTGTAGCTTATGGCTTATCTAGTATTCAGGCATCTAGAGGAAAGCGGAACGGGGTAGAAACTCATTTGATATTTCTTCTTGTTTAGAAGTCGAGGACCATTATAGGAAAACATATTTTATGAACTATGTTTAATTTTTTTTAGTACAAATATATATGTTTAAATTGAATCTAATTGGTATATCATTTTTATGTGATCATCATCACTGGGCTGCAGTTTGGAATAGACGTGAATGCAACTAACCGTGTGCTGCTCCAATCATGTAAACCTTATCTGCATGTCAATTCTGAGTGTTCTGCACTAGTAGCAGCGGTTGTTAGCAGGCAGATCTCTGCTGTCCGTCTGCTGCTTGAGGTAAGATCATACTACTAATCATGGACTATTTATGCACAGCTTTAGGGACACTAGAGCCAAGCTCTGTGTTTTTGGGCTGCGATTAACCGAAGTCAAACTAAAACTTTTCCTTGCATAAACAAGGCTGGTTCTAGAACCGATGTCAAAATGCAACTGGGAGCATGGTCATGGGACATGGAATCRGGGGAAGAATTCCGAGTTGGTGCAGGACTAGCAGAGCCCTATCCCATCACTTGGTGTGCTGTGGAATATTTCGAAGCAAGCGGAGCAATTCTACGTATGCTTCTTCAACACATCCCGCCTAGCAACCTTCACTCAGGAAGAACTTTGCTCCACCATGCCGTCCTTTGTGGCAACTTATTTGCAGTCAAACTGCTCTTAAAATCTGGCATTCATGTCGAGAATCCTGTCAAAACCACAAGAAAATTTGAGTTTCGCTCTATACATTTAGCTTCCCGCTTGGGATTGTCAGCAATCCTTCAGTGCTTAATTGAAGCCGGGTGTGATCTAAATTCAGAAACAGACTCTGGTGAGACAGCACTTATGATCTGTGCCAAATACAGGAGGGAAGAATGCCTTAAATTACTGGTGAGAGCTGGTGCTGATCTTGGATTGGTGAATTTTGCTGGTCAGTCTGTGAGTTCTATTGCTCGATCAAATCAATGGTATCCTAGTTTTCAACAAGCTGTTCTAGATGTCATTCAAGACGGGAAGGTCCCCAAGTCAAGCAATATGTCAATATTCTGGCCTTTAATGTTTGTGGCTCAAGCAGGAGATGTTCTTGCCTTGAAAGCTCTGATTGGACAGGCAGATGTTAATATTGATGCTCAGGATGACAGAGGCTTTTCAGCCGTTATGGTCACTGCAGCGGAGGGTCATGTTGAGGCTTTCCGCCTACTTGTTTATGCTGGYGCTGATGTGAAGCTCAGCAACAAATCTGGAGAGACTGCTATTGCATTGTCTCAACTAAATCAAAATCGGGAACTTTTTGCAAAAACTATGCTTGAATTTGCTCTTGAAAATGGCAATCACAATGCTAGATGGTTTTATGCTCTACATTTTGCTGCTCGCCGTGGGGACCTCAGTGCAGTGAAATTGTTGACTAGTAGAGGCTACGATGTAAATGTGCTTGATGGAGATGGCTACACCCCGCTCATGCTGGCAGCAAAGGAAGGCCATGCACGTGTTTGTCAACACTTGATTGCTTGTGGAGCAAACTGCAATATGAGGAATCCAAAGGGAGAAASTGCACTGTCGCTRGCAAGGAGGATGGGACGACTAGAAAATGATGTAGAGAATGTGATCCTAGATGAACTTGCTCGCAAGCTGGTTCTCAGTGGTTCTCATGTGCTGAAGCACACCAAGGGAGGAAAAGGAGCTCCGCATATGAAAGTCATCAAAATGATAGGCGCTGGAGGGGTTCTACGTTGGGGAAACTCGAGGAGGCGTAACGTGATATGCCAAGAGGCAGACTTGGGAGCCAGTTTAAAGTTTCAGAGGATTAGGCAGAGGAAGGGCGATGCTGGTGAACCTGGATTGTTCCGGGTRACCACAACAAAGAACAAGGAAATCCACTTTGTGTGTGACGGTGGATTTGAAATGGCCGAGCTATGGGTAAGGGGAATAAAGCTTCTGACTTCCAATGCCACTTTTGACAAATGTTGAGATTTTAAGTAATGTAGGATGTATAGGAAACCTCAGTAGTACTTCACCTTGAAGTACTTGGAAAATGATCCTCCATGTAAAGAGCATTGTTGTTTTAGTTGTAATTTGTAAATGCATTTTGAAGGAAAGATGAACCAAATTGCAAAATTATGATGCCTCTAACATGCTTATATATTCCATCACTCCTCCATTACTTAACTCAAATGGGAGATTGATAATGTCAAGTGTAAATCACACTTTCTGGTAGAACGAACTAGGTACTCCAAATTCGGCAGTTAATCAGTTAGATATAGCATAGCACTGTCAAATAAGACATCAGCTTTCAAGTTCCAAAAGGCTCTTCAACCACAGGGAAATGTAGTCTTCCCCATTGATGATATTTAATCGTTTTCTATAACATCATAAGGAGAGCAGTAGACTACAGGAAGTTCTCGTTTCAACACATTGTTATRAAATCGACCTTGTGGTGGTACTACATCACCTCCTGCAAACACCATTATCAGAACAGAGCTTTGCTATACCTTTCCGCCTACAATCCTTTAAATCGTCGAAAAATGACACGTTTGAACTATTTTTTAATCCAAAGGGTAACTAATGAATATCCAAAAACTAGAATTCAGCCTGCACTAATTTCCTTTTCCTTTGCCTTGCACATATCTTCTGCTGACTTAATAAACTTTTTGGTTATTTCATCAATCTGTGAATGAAGAAAGGATCAAATAAAAAGAATATGAAAATTATGGTAATTTGTCTCATTAAAATTGTAGATACAACTTACCTCTTTCTCCAATCTTTTTGCATCGTCTTCTGAAAAACTTGATCCTGATTTATCTTTGTCCTTTTTCTTAGGCGCAGCCTTCTTTATTGAGTCCAATGCCTGTACACATTCTCTCACAAAATAAGCATGTAGAATTTGGTGGAGGAATTCCACACTCGCTACGACTCTTATTCTCTTAAACATCATCGCCCTTGACCTTTTGGCCAAAACAACAACACAGGAAGCATATAAAAAGGGTTATTAGAACACGATCATGCACAAACCACCAGGCAGGGATGTCCACAGGATGTCTTCATTTTTCCCAGGTCAGGATGTAAGTCAATGTCAACTTTATGTAAATATAAGGTATGTACCTCAAAGCAATGACATTTTTCCCTTTTTCCTTTTCCACATAAACCCTAAGGGCTAAGGCTTCTTTAACCTCCACCTCCCTCCCGCTCTTCCTTTCGTTCTTCTTCTTTCTCTTTTTCCTTATTAATTTTATTTTTAATATAAAGAAGACTTCCATGCCATATGAGTGTCTTGGCAAACCTAGACATGAGCCATGCAGTATCCCTTTTGTGGTCAAGATTCACACTCAAGACCGTGAACTCAATGCTAGGTCCTCTTGCAAGTCAAAGGAAGCTCCGATTGAGAGGTCTTCTGTTTCATTATATGGTTATGAACCTAGGAAGAACTAAACGGCTAAATATATGCTTGGCATGATGCTTTAGACTCAGAAAGGGAGAAAACGTATGCTTTTTGGCCATACCTTCTGGCGGGCTCTTCTTATACTTTGTTTTACATCTTCTGATGATTTGGCAACCACCTTGCATACCGCCTGGCAAAGATCAGAACCTGAAGTTAGCAGCAGCTATTTCCAGAATGAAATCTAAAGGGCAGAGAAGATGTGAAGGCTCACCTGCATGTGCTCCTTAGTCAATCTGCACATTACAAGTAGAATAAACATAAATCAGCCAATGTATTATTTTCTTTCATGACTAGATGGATCAACTCTGATAAATATGACAATAGACAGAATATGTTGACACTTTCATTGAGGAAATCCGGAATGATGGAAAAGAGAAGTAGATAGAATTATTACGGAGGTATGGGTGCAATTAATCGCTGGTTGTCCGCCTTAGGATTTATACCCAATGGAGACGAAGTGATTGCTTTTTCCAACTCTTTTAAAGCCTACATTATATTATTGAAATTTATGAGTATAATACCAGGTGATTTCAAGCATACTAACTTGATCAAATTTCCAGTGGTCTAAAAGTGCATCAGCAAGACTTAAAGCAAGTGAATTTATTTCATAGGAACAACCTCATACTGTGATTAATTCACAGTTACACACCAATAAGCATTTTGTTAAAATATGAAGAAAGGACATCTAGTGAAAAACTACATACTTAAGCAAGCTAGAAGCACATTACATTGGGATCGTAAGGAGTAACTGAAAGGGTTTTTGAATCAATCACTGAAACAACGGCCATCCTGTTCAGAGGCATTTTAATGCCACCAGTTTCGACAATAATGTGATCAAGCATCCCTGAAAAATTCAAATTTCAAATTACTGAACCAATACAAGTCCACTTTTATAAATTTTGTAATGGATAATGCATGTTCTAGCCACAAGCAAAAATGCTAATACCTGCTGAGGCTCTTCCAGTTCGTAGTTTTCCTAATTCTCGTGACAAGGCATCTACTGCAGCTTCCATTTGAGAGACAGCAGCAGCTTTGACCGTGGACCGGATATTTATCTGTGTTGAGATCCCCTCTTCCCCACTATCATCATCCTCTTCAAACTCTTAAAGGCAAGCAACACAACAATATCAAACAATTTATCATGACGTAGAGGGCAATGAAATCGCATAGCCAAGTAAAACTGAAATTAATTATACTTCTTCATTTTTCCTGATGAAGTGAGGTAATTTGAGATGACGATTTAAAAATAGATGCACCAATAAAAAATTTCCTGGACAAGTGAGAGCATTTCTACCATCACAATCACCAAACTAATCCCACGAGAAGCATTAGCTAGTAATTGAACCTCAGAGTGTCAATATTCTATCAATTCATGACGGAGTAAGGGAAATAAGAGAGATTAAGAAATTACTAGCTTGCTTCCTTCCTTTGGCGAACCCCCGGCGACTTTCATTGAGAAAATTGATCGCCGAATAGGAGGGATTAGCAGCAGAAGGCGATGAGCCACGACGATAGGGCGACGAAGTGGCCAAATAGGAAATGTGACGAGAAGGTACGGAAGCAGTGCCACCGAGAAGGAGAGAAAGTTTGCGACAAGACAAGAATGCTCGCCGTACTGAGATCGCCATTATTGATATCTAAGCTTCTTGCTTCAGTGTTTCATCTTCTTCYCTGTACCCCTTACTTTGATTTTAGGGTTTAGTAAAACCCTCCGGATGTTTTCATTTTAGTTCTGGGGCCAATTTATAATTTTTTCTTATTGTAGTGTCCTAATCTTATAAACACTTTCTTTTTCCTTTTCCTTTTCCTTTTTCCTTTTTTTCAGCACATTATTGTGTCCCTTAATCCAAAATTTAGGGTCAATATGGCCATTCTTACTTATAATTGTCTTTCATAATATATGTTACTTCACACAGAGGGTTATTTTTTTAAATATAAATCATTTTATAATATCGAGAAAAAATATTTTAATTTTGCATATATTTATATATATCTTGAAAATTYATTTATTGTATTCTTCTATATTTTTTCAATAAACCTCAAATGAGATTGAAAGTTTATTTTAAAGATAACAAAGTGAGAAAAAGGGAAAATAATAATAATAATTAATTGATTCTCAATTCAAAGAGATTAAAGAAAATATGGGAATAGGATACTAGAAACTTTAGATAAAAGACATAATTATATTAAGTAATATTGATCTATGGACATATTTCTAAAATAACTTATATAATAAAATGAATATAATATTATATTATCTACTCCTTCAATTTTTTTAAAATATGTTATAATAAGGTAAAACACACAGAAAAAGAAAATAATAAATTGGTCTAAAATTGAAATTAAAATAACATATTTACAGTTATATTAAAAAAATAAAAGAATTAATTACGTGAAGAAAAGACATAGACTTATGGAATTGATTTTGAAAGTTAAATAATGATAAATATGAAAAAATATATTTAATTTATTTTGATAAATGAAATATTACGTGCTTTAAAAAATTTTAAAAAAAATCTCATCGTGATATATTTAAAAAAAAATAGAAGGAATAGTTTGCAATATTTAAGTTAAATTTTTATACATTAGAGAAGTGAAAAGTTACCCAATCTGACCTTTTATTTAATAAATAAATTATCCATCTTAACGAATTTGCTTACTCTATAATAATTTAACATTGATAATAGTCATATTGATAACGTATAAATACTTCTCCTCCTCAAGAATTATATAATTTTATCAATTGAGTARTATATTTTATTAGTTTTTAATATTCTCGTCTTTCGTAAAATTGAATAAAAAATTGTATAAAAAAATTATGATCATCTAATTATATTTTTTCATCTTATTAAATAAATTATTTATTTTTTAACCATTGATCGAGAATACAAATGGAGCAATAACGTAATTTGATCAAAGTAAATAAAATAATAAATAAATATCATAATAATACATTATATTTAAAATTTATTTCAGTGTCTCTTAATTAGTAACTTATCGTAATTTAGAATAAGACGATAAAAATAATAAATATTAGAAGGACATCAATAATAGCAATAAAGTCATTTGTTTGTATTTCTAACAGAAATACTTTATCTTTTACAAAATTACCCTTCATCATTAAAATATTTGAGGATTTTACAGATAAAGCAAGAAATTAAAGATTTTATTAGTTTCATATTTATTCTTTTAAACATTTTCAAATTACCTAACTTTGCTCTATTAAAAAGGAAAAAGGAGAAGGAAATATACTGGAAGGTCTCTATTGTCATTTTGTCATTTGTTTTCCAAAGGAAATATTAGAAACTTCCCTTGTACACCACCTGGCCTCGACCGTTTCTTCCCCCTTAAAAAACACAGATGAAAACTCACGCCATTCACTCTTTGGAGTGCTTCTGCATTCTTTCGAGCTTCAGAATCAATAGAAAACTGAGTTGAGCTCATTGGCAAGAAGCAGAAATTGAGAAAAAAGTGAAAAAGAGATGTTTTACTCGAAATGCCTTCTCTCAAAGAAGGGGCGTTTGGGTAATGTATGGGTTGCTGCTCATTGTTTCAAAAGGCTCAAGAAAGAGCAAGTTAAGCAGATTGATGTAGCTTCTTCTGTTGGTTCGTTCAGTCTCTAGCTAGCATTTTTTTCTTTAAAAAAAAATTATCTCCTTTCATGTAGGTTTTTTATTTTTATTTTGCTGCTGTTTTTTTTTTCTGTTCAAGAAATCTTCTTGTTTTTCTGGAAAAGTTAACGAGGATATACGGCTTTGATAGGCAAATGCCTTCCTTTTCCCAAAACCCTTTTTGGAGTCGTCTTTGCTTCTTTTGTTACTTTGTCTTCCAGTGAAGTAAGTAAGGTTGGTGCTGCTTCATGTAGGCAGTTGTGCTTTGTTTTGAACTGGATTTGTTTAAGAAATTTTAATTTGTATTTGTGTTCTTTTGACARCGAAGGGCAGAGAATGTGACTTCTTATGATTATAAGCTTAGCCGATTGGAGTAGACTATTGGGGATAATTTTTCGCAGGTCCATTTTTTAGTTTATTTTCACTATAGGTCCGTATGATTCTCTGATAAGTTAGGTTTTTTACTCTTTTTTTAACTTCAAATGGTAAGGCTTCACCCTTCTTCACATGTAATTGACATTTGAAACGTGGCATGAGTTTAAACTCCCACCAAGTCCTCCTTACGAGTTACAACCAAGAAAGAATAGTAGTAAATGATGGGGCTACCACAAGTAGAAAATGGAACGGAGTGGATTTAGAAATTGGAGATGAAAATGAAGAAATTACTCTTTACTTATTTGAATTAGTTATTCATGAGTCATTTATATGCTGCTTAATCTATCCYCCTCTCACAAAATTTACTTCTCTGGGATTGAATGGTGATAGAGTTAATGTTGATTTTTGGCATAAGACGGATGAATAAATTCTTTTCTGGAAATACAAAATTTGTTACTTAGTACATGTTTCTTATTAATTGAATTATGTTATTTAAAATTTTAACCTAAAGGGGAAAAGTTCTCTAATTTAAATCATGGTCTGCTGAGAACTTGCATACAGCGCCAGAATGTGGGATGTAATATAACACAGAAGTGAGATATAAGGACTTTCAGATATTCTACTGTTAGAGGTTTGGAAACCTTATTGGAACTGATACAAACTTTACCTGGGATGAAACAAGTTCGTTTAGCTTGCTTGTATCTTTTTAAATGATTTGTATACGTGAATCTTTTACTATATAGTAGGACTGTGGATTTGAGTCACCACTGTTCACTTAGACATGCATGTATATGTCAAGTTTGTTGACCTTATAAATTTTAAGACACAGGTTATGAAGTTTTTCAAGTTTATAGCTTTCGTGAATGGTTATGGTAATCTTGATGACTGCATGAAATTGGTTATTGTTATAAGAGAGTGATAATGGTAGCATAAGAATGTAAATGATCCTGAATAGGTTAGTAGTTATAGTGATATTGATCATCGCATGAAGTTGGTTAGAGTTACAAGAAGGATGATAATGGTAGCATCAGAACGTGCATGGTCATGCATGTGCTGATCTAAGATGATACATCMTGTCGTTATTCGGTTAATATGGAAGTACCCTTTACTTCTCTTCATGGTACACTAGCAAAGGAAACAGTGGAAATATTTGAAAGCCAGAAAAGGAGATGATAGTCTAGGTTGTTCAGAATAATTACTTCATCCCTTTTATACTTATATTTTTCTGAAGGCTGAACTTTTGCAGTAGGAAATCTATTTCTATAAAATCATGGCTAGAAATTCAGTTTTAAGMATAGTAAACACATCTGTTATGTTCATATTATGAAATTTTAATGATTTGCTAGTCATTCTCAAGTGCTTGTTCTGATGCTTTTTGGTTTTTTGCCTCTTTCTTGTCTTAAATCAGATGCAATCCTAAATGATGAAGCCGATGCTATCACCTACAGGATTCTAGGTTTTCTTCTTTTGGGTGTTGTGAGAATTTACTCGAAGAAAGTTGAGTTTCTGTTCCAAGACTGTCATGACGCGCTAGATAAGCTCCACAACTTTATGGCAGACAAAATTGTCAATAAGAGTATTACTTCTATGCGTAGATCCTATCATTCAATTACTCTACCAGAAAGATTTGAGCTGGATGCTTTTAATCTGGACATCTTGGAAGATCAAGATGTGAGCAGGTAAGTTACAATATTAAGGATTTCCCCAGTATTTTCATTTTTCAGTACTTCTTTTTGGGGAAGAGAGAAGGGTTCCCCCCCCCCCCGGGGTGGAAATCTTGATAGATGAATGCAACTCTGACCATTCACATATGCATCTTTTGTTTACAGGGTTGATGTTAGATCTCGTGAAGACATCACTCTTGCAGGTATTGAGATATTTCTTTGAAACCTTTATGGCATTTAGTTCCTGCAATTTGTAATCTTTCCCTTRTATTGATCAGATGCCTCAAGAGGGGAAATTAATTGCAGCGAAAATGACGAGGTACACAAAAGAAATTTTCTTTATAAGCAATCAACCATATTCCGTACTGTAATTTGGTGTTTTTTAGATTAGATAGGACAATGCAATACAACTGTTTTGATGATCCACTTTCGTAGTATGATTAGAATGTATGAAATCCTTTTCAACTCAACATGATGATTCTATTTTGTGGGAAGTCACGGCAATACTATAGCTGAATGGCTTTCTCAAGGAGTCAAGCTGAAGAAATTGTTTAGATAATAATATGAGAGCAACTTCTTGGACTAGCACTAGCCAGTACTAGTTGCTGATCTTCTTTCTTCTTCCCCCCCCCCCCCTTTCTTCTTGGGTCCCCTGCGATGGTATGCTTGACACTGATTGTTGCTGAAAACCGACAGTTGGTGCCACTTTATTTGTCCGATTGGATTCCTCAGTTATCTGGTTTCAGAATCCCTTGGTGGGTCCCCAACAAGCACATTGCTTTTAGCAGTGTTGATCTCACTTATAGTGCTTGGTAGGATGATTAACTGAGTGCAAAAATGGAAATTTCGAGCTTTCTCTTTAAAGTACCTGACAGGGAAACCTTGGTGGAACTGAATTAAGTGAACACTGGTTAAATTTTCCTGGCCTTGATAAGGTATTGATATTCTGACAGGCACTGTATGGAATAACATATTGTGCTTAGGAATGTGTCGAGTTTTCTATGTTAACAATTTCATGGCATGAATAACTAATTTACATYGAGGCCCAGGTTGGGCTTTCATCTATTATGATCAAATTTAATAAGTACCCGCATTTTTATTGTTTCCTGGCATTATTATTGACACGTGGCTGTATAGAAATCTAAATTCTCCTGTAAAGATTTTGTGAGTGGATAATCTATTATCTTACCTATAACCTTAAAAAAGGGGCATAATTTAGTAGCTTGCATCAATGACTTTTAACTAACACTTGCTTTGAAGTTGCAGTATTATGGTCAAGAAGATATTCCCTCATATGATGCCCTTTCTTCAGCCTACACTCCAGTCAGTGAGTAAGTGAACCTGGTTTCATACATTTCTCGCTTTGAGGATTTAAATATAGCATTTCTACTGTAGCTAAAGTTAGGTGATATATATTGCAGTGTTTGTTCACCCTGGTTTATGGATATTGATTTGGACACAGCATCACCTTATGATATAAACAGTTCAAAGTCAAGCATGGAAAAACTTGTGGGAACTAGCTTCTCATTAGAAAAGTACCTGGAACCAAAGATGTTTGTTGATGTTGAAAAAGAGCCTGGCGTGATGTCATGCGATGAAGGGCATCAAACTGCTGGAGAGCAGATAAAGCATTATGATGTCGAAATCAATTACCATCAACCAGCAAGGGTGGAGAAATCAATTGATGATGAGTCTATGGAACCAGTGACACTTGCTAATGCTGAAAAAGAATCTATACTTGACGTGCTACTGGATGAAGGTCAAACTTGTGGAGGGCAGATGAAGTCTCGTGATCTTGAAATCAATTACCATGAACCAGCAATGATGGAGAATTCAATTGAGAATGAGCTTGTGGAACCCATGATTCTAGGTGATACTGAAAAAGAGCCTAACTTTGACATGCCATTTCAGGAAGGGCATCAAACTGATCAAGAACTGGTGAGGCATCCGGATGTTGAAGTCATTTGTCAGGAACCAGAAACAATGGAGGAATCAATMAATAATGAGCAGAGCATGGAGAAACTTCGTAGATTTGGGTTCTCAACGATGGATCCTCTACAGCCTCTTAATCTTGGCGAGGTTGAGAAGGAGTGTCCCATTGCTAGGTCATCTAAGGAAGGGCATCAAATGGTTGGAAAACAGACAAAGCATCCTGACATCAGAATTAATTCTGAGGAACCAAAAGAAATGAGTCCAGAAATAACTTCCTTAAGGAATCAGATTCAAGGAAATAGTTCTTTGTCCATCTCCATTGACGTAACTCCCAATTCCAAGGCAGGTGGTTCCGGTGCGTATTGACTTTTTAACATGTTGCATTTGCTCTACCTTGGTATAAATCTTATTTATRGGGGGAATTTGGAAGATCTTTCTTTGTGTCTCCTACTGTTTTGCTGGYGACTGCTTGAGAATTGGTTGATACCCATTTTTCTTTTCTTTTCTTTTCTTTCTRTTATCAAATAACATGCATTTTCGGTAAGATGATCATATGCATAGCTCAGTGTCTCTCTTTTTATTACCAGCTGAAGGCTTTCGTGTGCTCTGATGATTTATTGTTGCCAATATCTTTTGTTCACCTTCCAACCAGGTTCATGTTCACCAGAGTTCTTAGCTGTTCGTACCCCAGCTCCTAAGGAGCCAGCTAGGGTTCTGAAGAAGCGTAAATGCTTATTTGATGAGAAAGTTATCTTCTCTAACAAGTATGTCTCTGACCTTAACTACAGTCTCTTGGTTTCATTTGTGGTTCATTCTTGGTGGACATGTAACAGTATGGATCTCTGTCTGGAGGATCTTAATAATGTATTTTGGGAATGCTGAATTTTCTRTCCTAGCGAGTAGCGAGTAGCAAAAAAGCTTGGAAATTATGGTCTTCGAAAATCATTTACTTTTTCTGTATTAGTTATAGTTTGCAATAACCAGGTTCTATACAGCTGAACTTTAGTTTCTATAATGGTCTCATTGTATTCTAGAGTCCTTCCGTTACCATTTCCACATGAAGATGCTGCTAAATTTGCTACACAGTTATGCAATTTATTGTCCTTTGCACTTTGAATGCTACTTTCCCTCTACGTTGTTTGGAACTTAAGATTACCCTGTTAGTGCTCGAAGTTATGATGAGAAATCCGTGACACTTTTGGAAGCAGAATGTGTCTGCTCTAATCTGATGTAGAATATTTTAAATTATTTGATGAAGTAATTACATTTTGTTCGAAGAGTGGAGAAGGTACTTTGAGTTCTAGAAAGCATGTTCCTTTTGTGCTTTTCAAATGCATACTTCTAAATTTAAATTAAAGGGAAGTTGAATTTTGAATGATTTACAAAAAGTATTTTGCTTAAAAGTGCTGAAATCAACGTCTTCCATACAAATTAGAATATATCCAATTTGGGTTCAACTGATGCCGTTGATTTTCACTAGAGCAACTACTTGTCTTTTATATCTTTATTATATATTAGTTACAGAGTAAAAGAAGAAATGACATTTACTAGTATGTTGTGTCTAATAAAAATAAAAGTCTTAAGTTGTCATTTTCTTGATACTTATAGCAACAAAAATTTATCTTTGTTACTTTTTTGTTTGCAAGTAAATATGTTTTCTTAAATTTTAGAAAGCATTTTAGATTGTATTTAACTTTTCCACTCCAATACTTGCCGTCAAATTAACTTTCGAAAATTTATGTTCTATATGCTAGATGGGGAATAAATATGTCCTTAATATTTTACAGGGAAGTTAGGGATTGGATTGATGACACAAGTGACTTAGTTTGTAAAAGAAGGAAAGCTCCTCTAACAGCTTTCCATGCCTGGAAAGTTCACAAAATGTACACCCTTCCAAAGAGTTTCGTGGAGCCTTTGATTCCCTGTAAGTTCTCTTGGCTCTGGTCATATTAATTTATTAAAAAAAAAAAAGAAAGAAAGGGATGATGCATGCTGAAAGTAATTTGATATGAAAGAAAAACTAAGATATCGAAATCCATGCAGGTAAAGGGGTAGATTTTAAGTCACTTGCTTCCCAGAAGAAATCTCTGACCAAAGTGTCTATAGAAACTGCAGAAACTCCTGTTCATCCAGTTCTTGTGGATTCTCCTGTTACACAAATGTCTACCAAACCTGCAGAAACTCCTGCCAGTCCAATTCTTATGGAGTCTCCGCTTATGCAAATGTCTGTAGAAACTGCAGAAACTCCTTTAGATCCAATCCTTATGGAACCTCCAATTATACAAATATCTTTTGAACAAACTTCAATTGCTCCTGCAACTCCTTTGAGTCGCTCAAACTCATTGAGACTACATGAAGTCCTAGGAGTTTCTAAAGCAGACGTGTCGAAACCTGCAAGCCCATTTGACAACATAGAGAAACAGCCAACTCTTGAGGAGGATCGAGAATCAGACATTGGATTGATGGATCAGGTGAAGAATCTTGCTCCTTATAGCTATATTTTCTTCTATTTGTATTGACTGCTGCTGTTTCTGTATATATATTCTTGCTGAGGAAGTTCTACATGTATTCCCAGGAGAGGGTAGCACTAGGGGAACTTTTATTGTATGTCCTTTTTCTTTTCTGACAACATAAACTTTCGATTSAGTTTTTTGGCAATTAACGAGTGTAAAAAGTCTAGGATATGGTSAACACTAATTCTAGTTAAGATACATGTACATTCATCAGAATTACAGGAATCAAGAGAAACCTCCCTCTTGGATATTCTATGTATTTATGGATGGACCAATGTGTTTTTGTGTATTTATATCATGTGGCTTGCAAAGAATAGATGTAGTACAGATATGTATTTGTCAGGAGGATAGGAATTGAAAGTATGGTTTATTTTGCATATTCCTTGAATATAGATTTCCATACGTGAATTAGGCACTTGTGGTAGGATTTTGTGTTTTTAGCGGCTAGTTTCAGTTACTCTGTTAGATCAAACTAGAAATCTTCTAATTTCCATGTTTGGCTGCTTCATTGCTGATATTTGCCTACTTGTTCATTTGATCAGGAGGTGAATTCGTCTTCGGGAGATAACCCTGGAAAATGTAAGTTTCACTAACAATCAATTGAATTCTTTGAGACAAAGTTCTTATTTCTGTTGCTTTACATATTCTGATGCAAGTCTTGTCATAATTCCAGGTGAATGGTCTGCCAGAACAAGGTATGATGGTCCAAGAGTGCCTCTTTTGAATCTTGTTTGTAGCTTTTGATTCGACTTTGTTTAACTTCACGACTTACAGGAGAGTGGCGACATATCTGCACCAGAAAATCTCAAGTCTAACAGAGAAGAAAGGAGATGGGGTTGTTAATTTATCTGAAGTTCTGAAACAGAAGACCAGGACAGAAAGCGCAAGGATGTTCTTTGAAATACTGGTATATTTCTCGAGTTTTGGATTTTATCTCAACTTTTACATAACATTACAAATATCCTTCCTCAACGCCATTCTGTTTTCGGAACACTTCCTAACGATACTTCACTGGCTATTATAGGTGCTAAAAACAGGAGATTACATTGATGTGAAGCAAGAGGGTGGATGCACGGACATTATTGTGCAASAAACAGAAAAACTGAAACAGACAGTCGATGCTGATGACAACAGGTCTCAAGCTTGAGACCCTGATGGATTTATCTTAAAAAATTATCCAGATATACATAGATATAGTCTTATAGAGGATCTCTTACAAAGAAGTATTTATGTAGATTCTTGTATATATCCCGAGGTCTTTCACTGTATGCACAGCGTACAATTTGACAGATTTTGTTCTTTACAGGAAATATGCATTTGATCCATGAAACTTTGGATTCTTTTGCTGTTCTTGGATCAAATTTGGTTCTCTGATTTCGACCCTCTTTTCTTCTCGACCAAATTGATGCCCCCTTACAGCTTGGATGGGGGAGATTGCTAGCTTCTGTTGATAGGAATGTCACACTTGAACCTCTATCCGAGTGGAGTCTGATCGCAATCTTCCCACTGTTTTGATCTAAAAAAATAATGTCCCAGAGGCAAGTTACGTGGGACTTCATGAGCRTCAGTTGAAAACATCCAAAATTAGAATTGTACCAAAAAAATAGAAAAGATAAATCAAGGAAAATGGAACCGCTTTCTTGTTAAAATTTGCAAATTAGTACAATTCTGCTTCAAACATTGTGAAAAACATTCCCATTTGACAATGAGGCACGACCTCCTGGCAAACAGTAGCTTCCAAGTGTTATTTATTAAAGATTCATTCCTTGAAAGTTCAAGAAGTGACAGCATGTTCTGTTCTTCTCTTTCCATCAACTGAATGTACAGAATCAATAGCATAAATTACTAGAGCGCACTGCAAAACTTAAATTACAAGGGAACTCCGAAGAATTCTACCTGTGAAAGCTCAACATTAAAGATGAAAAAGAAAAGGTTCCACGAAGGATCGGCCAGAATACCGTACGAGCTTGTTTAAACTTGACATTCTGCGATAGGGATTGGCCTCCTCTTAGTCCTATGGTTCATACAGCTGTATTCTGACTAACAACTAGGCCAACTGGAATTTTGTGATCATTCTCATYAGCTAACTTCTGCATCCACCTTATCCCTCTTCTTGCCTTTCCTGGCGTTCGAGGCCCCATCCTTTTGTTGCTCTTCCTTCTTCTGAGCTCGGATCATTGCTCGTCTTGCACGGGGGCGCATTTCACYAACTTGCCTTGGAGGCATGATATAGGGTTCAAGAGGCCTATCACCAAATGGATGTTCACTGCTAGCAAATATCCTGAGTTTTCGATCTCTATCCTTTATACAAAAGGCAACAATGTCAGAAATAATACACATAACATCATATTTCAGCTAAAATAAACTTCTATTCATAAAGCTCTCTGTGATCCAGTATTGCAATGGCATATCAAAATTAAGAATTCTTTCCTGCTGCATCCTATACTTGTCATATAAAGAGCTCATGGATACACTTTTCTGTCACCAATTCACATATATGCACCCTAATGCATCTGGCCAACAGGAAAACATATTTTCACCAGAAAACATGTGGTGATATTCACTAAAGCAGTACTTCTCAGGACAATCYTGCAATCATGCCCTAAAATTTACATATTAAACGTAGAGTTTCAAATGAAAAATTAGAACATCGGACATCCCTCACAAATAAATTGCAAAAGAAATGCTTCTGCTGATATGATGCAAACCAAAAATCACCAAACAGGCAACAGATGTTGCATTGACCTTTACTTTTCCAAAAGAAGGCACAACCAGCCCCAGCCGAGATCATTATTTGAACAGACAGTACAATTCAATTTGTAACCTCGGGTAATTTACGTGTCAATTTCCACCGCAATCCCAAAGGAGGAGATTGAATGTTAAAGAGAGTTGATATTAATCTTGTTGCATAGTTAATTAGCAATTAGGATTTCTATCCACTCATCCAAGGTTCAGTGAATATTACTTAAAATGTACTTAACAAATCTTCAGAATAAGGGAAGAAAAATATATCGAACAGCACTCACATCACGCAGTTTGTTTCTGGGAAGCATCCTTAGCACAGCCTTACGAATAACTTCTGTAGGATCCTTGGCCATCTGGTCCTTTAAACTCCTTTCCTTGAGGTGGCCTACATATCTACAGGGTCAATACATTCAGTTGTTAAAACAGATTTTGGAGGAAGAGTGAGAGAAAATAGAAATCCGTCAATATTCTGCTGTATATTTTTCCATCTACCAGCAAAATGCTACCATGAGGTCCAGAGAAATGATCATGATTTCTTCAAGAAATCAAATATTGCACCAAACAATAAGGATGCTACCTACCCTGTATGCCACCTGTAGAACTTATCAGTAAGTTTTCTTCCAGTGACACAAACATCTTTGGCATTCAGCACAATGCACATATCTCCATCATCGCGATTAGGCGCGTATGTTGGCTTATCTTTACCCTGAATCACAGTCGATATTTGCGATGCCAATCTCCCAAGGACCTGCATGAGATGAAAGTCATTCAGTCTTGAAAGAGACATTCAGACACTACATACCTTGCCTAAGAGATCCTTTCTTATGACATCAAAAAAGATAATAACTTCCAGGGACAAGTTTCATGGAAAAATTTTGCCCCCAAAATACCTTATATAATAGACAGCTGATGACTTTAGTTAATCAAGTGGTATTAGGTATAAAGTTTTCAACTTCCACCAAGACATGTGTACTTTAATGACATACAGCATCATGAATCCTTGTGCCAATTTACTGAAAGGAGCAAATCGTAAGACATTCAAATAAGAGTCCCCATTGTTCCAATTTAATTCTCGCCAATTACAGGTAATATATCTTATGATATACAGAATAGCCAATGGATTAGTGACAATGAATTGTCAAATTTGATCATAAATTCTGGACCAGAAAGGGGAAAAAAAAAAAAAAAAATAGAAGGGGGTAGGGGGGGCAAGGAGAATGGGGCACACTTTTACCTGGCCTTTGGCGTCAAACACTCTCCACCTTAGTCCTTCTAAGTTGATACGTCTCAGGCCAGCAAGTGCTTTCTGCAAATTTGACAAACAAATGAATTAAACGTGGAAGGCGACAAGCATATAGCATGAATTCATATAGGATTCAGCAGTAGCAGCAATCCTATTCTGATGGCATCCATGATATTGAAAACTTAGGGCTAACTTCACTGCTTCCATAAAACACCATCAAGCGTCAGAATTTTTGCCTGGTTAACAAGCATTTATGTCCTTGTTCTCAAATACCAAGTATTAGCCGTAACTTCGGAAAACACAGGGCGATTCATAGTGTGCCTAGTATATATTCTGAAAACTAATTGAAGATCAAATGCTTGAACCCTTTACAGTTTGGTASGCTCCACAAACACCTGGCGTGCCTCTACAAGCATTTCAAAAATATAAACTTACTGAACTCTCATCCTCATCCATTTGTTCCCTCAAACAATATATAACTAWCTAAATTAACAAAAAGACAAAAGAAAAAAGGAACGCCGGAGGTAGCTCAGCTAACCTTCATGTTGCCATTGAAAGCCTGAGCAGGAGCAGTCATTATTTCTTTCTTCCTCCTACAAACTTCTTCTGAGCTCCTCAGCTACACTCCTGAACACCACCAGCGATCGTCCAACCGCGAAACGACGCTGCACGGAGTACAAATTGTCGAGGACGAGTATTTGTTTCTGCCAGCAACCGCAGTGGTAATACGCCCTAAGCAGAAGATGGACCAACAGAGAAACCCCCGGTCTATCCTATTGATGGGCTTTTCATAGACAAAGCCCAAAATTCAATTTGATTTCTATCCAATTCATAGGATGGACCTTATCCAACATGTTTAGCTGGTGGGTTCTAAAGTGGGCCGCTCAATCGTCTTTCAGAGTATTGGTCTTCTTCGACCCAATAATTTAATTTAATTTAAATATCAAACAGATCCATTTAAAAAAATTATATTTAAACATGATAAGATAATTAAGGTGAGAGAAACCTTATATTAGGCGGGTCTTAACTCACCATCTTCTATTTAAGTCAATAATAATAAGTCGCATGAAAAGAAGATAAAAAAGGGCCAAATCACTATCCAAAGAAAGTCAATTTTAATGTGACATTAATCCGATGGTGATTTGGTCTTTTTGTTCCTTGTGATTTTTTAGTATTGGATTGCYTATAATATTTTTTCAGTATTGGATTGCATATATTTTTTAGCTGGTCCATTCACTTTGATAGCAATCAAAATTATAGGAGCTATATATCTGTCATACTTTAATTTATATCGCAAGAYAYCATAAGAGGTAAGTATATTAGAAGATCTTCAATTTAACTTTAGTTAAAGCAGCGTATCTCTGCTAAAACCTCTGATGAGTTATATAGAGATATAAACTCGTCAACCACGAATGCTCGAGCCTATTGCATACTTTTTTTTTTTTTACTCTTTAAATTTGTACAAATCATGTTGATTTTGTTAAGATCTTCAATTAAAAGGTCGGAGTTTAATATAATGATAATCTTTATAGATTTAATATAATAGTTCATTCTTGTAATCTCCATCGAATGCTACTTTTTCATTATCCTTCCCCCCCCCCCTCCCCCCAATAGGCTTATTGCTCGGTGCGCTTCTTCTATGCGCCTTAAAAGGAAAAGTGCGCTTTAAGCACAATGTTTCTTTAGACCACAAGTAAAACCTCAATGCATCTTACCGGAAAGGGCCATGAAGAAAATAAAATAATTAAAAAGTAGTTTTGATAAGAAAGCGACGTAGTATTAGACAAGGAAGCAACAGATGGTGAGAATATGGAAAACGCGATTATTAAAAGGAGAATGTGATGCCAAACAAACTTTTGTGTCTATTTATGTTAAAATATTTACACTGTTCTTGGTTCATTTCAATATACTATTTACTTCGGCACTGTTTGGGATGTACACTAATGTGTTCGTGGGGATGAAATGGAATCCACTAAACAAATATTAATGAAAAAGAAATTATTCGAAGATTACTTTATGTATAATCTAATAGAGGTTTTATACTTATATATAATCATTATCAAAATATGAGACAATTTTTTTTATAAGGGACACTAGCGAATCATGTTATTTAATTATTTTTATTTCTAAATTTTTTTATAAATTTTATTTAAATTTTTATTCACTTAAATTTTATTATTTATTTATTTATAAACATGTAATAGAGAAATTTGACATTTAAGTATCGTGTTATGCACAATTGTAGTTGTTTTTCATTGGATTCTGTCATTGAAGGATCGAAATTAAATAAATATAAATTATTCTAAGATATATAAATATACGATAAATAATAAAAAATAATTGGATAACATTTTGTGTCAATATCACTTATTATAAATTCGATCTTTTTTTGACATGAATTTTGAATTATTTTACTATCCATCCTCAATTCTTATCTTCTAGAAAGTACACATTTTTAAAACTTATTTTATCCATAAAAATCCGGATGTAGGGTAGCATATTATAGAAAAAGAAAAAAAAAAAGGAGAAAGTTACAACGGATAAGATATAAATGCATTTTCTCTTTTTCTCTGAAAAGAAATTAAAATTACACAAAAATATAATCTCATGTCTGCATTAGGCTCGGCCAGTGCATGTGAGAATGGGGCCAGTTCAAAAGTAATCCTCCAATTATTGTGATCATGCCATGGATTTAGTGGATCATTTGGCCAACACTATTCAAGAATATAATCTTCGAGTCTTAGATTATACTAAATCACCAAATAAACTGTCACTTACCAAACACTTCTTATTTCTTTAAAGTAAGAGAGAGAATTAGAATATTTTGCTCGTGACGGATACCACCTAAATCATTGCTCYACTATCATTGATGTTTGAAGAAGGCGATAACTTAGACCACCYAAGGATAAGGTCCCATTTAATTAAATTAAAATCTTGACATTAAAGTGTGTTTGACTCYAAACTCTATCAATATGGCATATCGTAAGTGAGTTGAACAGGATTTTACTTTGACTTAATAAACTAATTATAAATTATTTCAAAGTGTCAGGTCCATAAGTTTGGATTTTTGTTAAGTTGAACTATTTCACATCTTCATTTTATTAGATTAAATTTGAGTTTGCCCAAATCGCATTCATAAAGTCTAACTTTTACTCGAGTTAAATTAGGTATTTCGACTTATCAATCCATTTATTAACTGCTCCAAACTGCTCATTTTATATATTTAAGTTCATTAAATGGAATAATAATTAAAACAAGACCTTGATACTTAAAATCTATAGAATAATTATAAAATATTTTAAATTATTTTATTGAATTTTCTTAATTAATATAGMTTGAAATGTAAATTATCGTTATAAAATACTTTAACACAAAAGGGAAGACATTTTTAAGAGAAGTACCTATTGAAAATGACGGTGCAAGAACCACAATAGTGGAAGAGCAAGGTCCAAATTTTGGAACCCAACGACACATGGTGTGTCATTGGAATTCTATGATCATCACGCTCTTTGAATATGACACTATAAGTAGGGATTCAATTCGAAATCCAGTTTTAATTTAATAATCCGCTTATTAACTGATTGAAGTTTGTTGGATGAACGGTCGATCACATGAAGATTAGATTGGCTGGTATTAAACCCATTTGACCAGATTTATTGGATTTTATACGTCAATAATTTAGATTTTTGGATTATAACCCTTTTTTAACATGAACACATTTAATAACGACGTCTTTTCCAAGCAAAAACGCCACACAAAATGTCGTCTTTCACCTTGCCTTGGAACAATTTAATCCAATGAAGACATCATTTAATGTAGCGTCTTCATTGTCAAGAACCATGTCTTCCTTTTTTCTCACTCTGAATTTTCATTTCTTTTCATTTTCTTCCTTCTGCATGTTATTTCCATATGTAGCATCAGATGTTGAATGCAATCGYATTTGACATTTTCATCGAAGATTAGACGAAATTAGAATTAACGTCTTCAATTAACATATAAGATTCATGAAAAATTTAAAACGTCAATACATGTGACACTTTTACCTTTTSCGTCCAAATTAACTAATCTCCTATATATTTGGATCATGTGTGGATGAAATTCGATCAATCGGGTCAAAAAACCCATTCAAAATCAAAATGGATAGTGGGTGGATGGTCCATCATGTTGAGGTGTTGATGGTTCGTGAAAATTCCGAAGTTGTTTCGATAATACAAATGTCAAATAAGCCACCACATTTATTTCCACGAGTCAGCAGCCCCTGCCTTGTGTTCAGGAGACAAGGTTAGGCATATCAGAGCCACCCGTTGTCTATGAGTACCGGTTATGAGCCCGTGTAAGGCTGATTTGATGGTACTGTTTCTCACCCTCACGCCAAATCTATGGTTACCATTAGCCAAACTCATTTGATGTTTTTTTGAAAAATTATTCTTTTGCCATACTTACTGTTTAATATTTCTTTTATTTTTTAAAATGTGTGGTATTAAATTAAAATATAAACACTAATAAAAATAAAAAATTAATCTAAAATTAACAAGATGAAGATTAATTACATGAAAAAAGATAATTAAAAATAAATTAACTTGTAATTAATTAAGTATTTCTTGATATATGAGATAAGCTGCTCCTGCAATAATAATAAAAAAATAATACTCCCTTCATTTTTTATAACGTATTCTTAGGTCACAATAGGGTGAAACTTACTCATGAATTAGATAATAAATTTGTGTAAAATTGCAATTAAAGTGATATCTTTATTCGTATATTAAAAAAAGATAATTAATTATATGAAAGAAAAGATATTGACTTATGATATTAATTTAAAAAGTAAATAAAAATAAATTAAAAAGATGTATTTAATCGTGTCATAATAAATAGAATGTGATATACTTTTAAAAATGAAAGAAATATAATATAAAACATTTTAAAAAATGTCAAGTCAATAAAACATTTTGATGTCAAATTAGATAGAAACATATGTTGTGGAAAGAAATACTATGTGATTGACCACAAGAATAATAAATGCTCTTCTATTTTACTTTTTTTTCTCTCTTCTCCTTTTGCCTTGCCATTTCATATTAAAGTGGGATGGGAGATGAGATATATTCTCTTTATAAGTGCGTAATTTAAAAACATACTAATTTATAAGAGTATTAAGTTAACTATTATACCCCTCTCTATATTGTCAAACTTTCATATGATATGTGAAAACCTTTCTAGATTAGGAAAAATAAGATAAAAAGTCATCTCAATTTGTGAGAAAATGAAGAATAATAATTAATATTGTTAAATTAAGTAAAAAAAAGGTACGAGATGAAATGTAAAATTATGATTTTTTAAAATTTTTTATATTGATAAATGTAAAAAATATTTATTTAAAAATAAAAAAATCAGATGTTTACACTTATAAAAGAATTATGAGAGTATATGTTAGTAGTACTATTTATTAGACACATATTTCATAATTATATTCCCTAGATTTATTGTCATTCAATTATTAGTGCATACTACTCCCTTCTTTCTTTTATAAGTATCGCAATTGAAAAAGACACTAATTTAGGAAATGGTTCAATTAACTGTTACAATCTCATTATATTTATAAACTTTTATGTGATATGTAAAAAGTCTTCTTTAATTAAATAAAAAATAAGACGAAGAGTCATTTTATTTTCCTGAAAATGAAATTAATATTATTAAATTAAGAAAAAAAGTTAAGAAATGAAAAGTAAAATTACAATCATTTATTTTTTATATTGGCAGCTTACTCCTAATAATTATATTGAAGCGCATAATTGATCAAGGTCATGGGGTAAAAAAATAGTTATTTAATTAAAAAAATTGAATATTAGTGACATTAATAAAAGAATGACGGAAATATTGAATGGACAAATCGATTTAGAATTTGATTTCCATTTATTGAAGTCATTAGGAAGAGTGAGTTTTTAGATTGAGATTTGATGTTTTGCTTCAAAGCAACAATGTCCACTTTGACCACCCGCCGATGTTTTTCTTTAATTATTTATTTTAGTAATTATAATAGGAGACAAATTCTAATAAAAATTTACAGCAATTAATAACTCTAATGTACCTCCTAAAGATTAGTACATTATATAATCATTATTATTATTCTATGAGTAAATTAAAATCACTGGAATTTAACCGGATGCGGAGGATATTTTCGTCTTCAAATATTTTAACAGCCTTTTGAGGCATTTCCGTAGTTTCTCCAGCAAGCTGGGGCAACAGAGCATCCAACATTATACGTGTCGGACAAGTGAACTGCCCCAAAAATCTATTGACAAATGGCGCCATTTTTTGCACCTAAGCATTTTCACCACCTCCGTCACTCCAACTCTCACTCCTTCCTCGTGCCTTACACGCAAAACCTCTGAAATTATTGATTTTACATTGAATATGGTCAATGGCGCGTCASAAGTAAAGCATACTCATCGCAAGTRGTCACGACTTTCATCRGACAGCCCATAGCTTTTTGTTCTTTGAACCCATTGGAAACCACTATCCGCTGATCCAACCTTATCTCCATCCAACGGCCGGTTCGCCTCTGGTTTACTAAAACCCCATCAAAACCGATGCTTAATCACGGGACTGCCATTGTCTTCCCCTCCTATATAAACGTTGCTTCAGTCTTGCTTAGGTTTGCCAAAATAGAGAGCCAACAGGCGCTCTAAGGCATTCTTAGTTTTATAAATATAATTATTTAATTTTTTCATCAATCTCTTTTAAAAATGGTTCTTACATCATCAAAGGCCAAATCCAATGGCTCAGGATTCAATCACCATTTTCAGCGCTCAATCTCGCCGTCGGGCCGTTTCTGCTCATCTTCATCAGCTTTCTCTGCCTTCGCATCAGGACCAGTATCCAGTGGCTTTATGACCCGACCCACGTCTCCTACTCGGGTCAATTTATGCAGATCTATATCGCCAACTCCGTCCGTTCGCTTCTCTGCATCTCCCAGCCGTTCGATCGTCGTCTCACCTCGCCGACCGCGACAGAGTAACAGACCGTTACCGTCGAATCAAAAGAAGACCTGCATGTGCTCGCCAACGACGCACCCAGGCTCATTCCGCTGTAGTRTGCATAAAAACAGTAACAACCGGAATRATCAATCGTCGTCGTATAACCGTCCGAGTCACCAGTTACATATGCGAAGATCGGCGATGACGAACTCGTTGGTCAGAATAGGGACCGTTGAAGGAGACTTGGTGAAGAGAGCTCTCGCCGCTCTTATTCGGCCGTCGTCGCACCACCTCAGACGTCGCAGTGACTTTCAACCGCGCCCGAGCCGGCTCTCCATCATGTCTAAAGCCCAAGATTCATGAACGGCTTGCTTACTTGTTCGATGTACAGTAATTCGGCGATTTGACYGCTCGTTGGCTCAGCTRAGTGGGTCAGTGGACGTTTTTTGTAGCCCWTTTTGTAGTAGGCCAAAAAGACCCGAGTTCAGAAACCTGCCCAAATGAGTGAAGTTGGGTTGTGTAAACGGCGAAGCTAAGGGATGGCTATTTAGAAAAACCATCTTTTTTAATTTGTATTTTTAATTTCAAAAAAACAACTGCCATTACTTAAAAAGATACTAATTAAAAATACAGATAAGAATTAAAAAAAATGAAAAATAATCCAGGGTTCGCTTCCCGTCCGGGAATCAATGTCTTAGGATTAATTCAACTTGATTCGTATTTGTTAAGCTTTTCAAACATCATAATTATCTAATTTATTTTTDAAAAATAATATTATTATCTTTTTTCTCTGTAATATCAGGTGGGTGCACGTGCATGAGTTGGTCGGGTGCGGACRTATCGAGATATCAGAAAGGATTGAAGCGAGATAATTGCATAAATATTTTGATGAAATTGAAAAGGAGAGAGCCCTGGGTTAGGGAGAAAATTGAAAAAGGAGGAGAGCTCCGATGCGCTTTAATTTCGTCCGTTRGATCAGACGATTTGGAAAGACCCTCAAATCTTCCACGGAGCACAGAAATCATCACAGCCCTCAATGCACCAGCCGGGAATCGAACCCGGGTCTGTACCGTGGCAGGGTACTATTCTACCACTAGACCACTGGTGCTGATTGTCGTGGCCCTGTTGCTTTAATTCCTCGACTTTAGCTGCCAATTTCTTTTTAACYTGATTTTGAATTATTCTTAATCATTTTCCCCTCGTGATTTTAGTTTTAAATAAATTTGGAATTTTTTTTTTTAAGGAAGTAGCTTTTGGAGATGTTTTTCAAAATTTATTTTTGTTTATTGTTACAATTAAAGTAAATATAAATTAAAATTTTTTATTTTTACTTTTTTCCGACAATTTCAAAAACACATAAATTTTGGATAGGAGTCCTAGGGTCTGCCATGTAATCAAATGGTTACGGGAGACAAGAAGCAACTACAATACAAATAGAAAAAGGTGGAAATTGAGGTGGATGGCATTTTAATATACTTTCATATTATATTTTCATTATATATTTTTAATATCAATCAGAGTACGGTATATATATATATTTTTTTTTTCTTTTTAATCACTTTGAAATCTTTCTTTATTTATATTAAGAGTTAAGACATATACATATTATATTTTAATTAGTATAATAATGCCGTAGGAGATTCGGAATCACAAACTAACTATACTACACTTATATTACATTACATATTTTCTAACATATATATATATATTCTTTAACCCCCGATATTTTTTATGATCTATATTTAGAATTAATATATGGTCGCATTATGCTTTAGATACAGGAGCGTTTTAGGCGATCCGAAACAAACCCTGTTGGATCAGAATTTTTGTTGGTAATCTGGCCTAACTGGCCTCATCCAAAACCTTCTATGGGCTTTCTTTTCACTCCAAATATACGGGCCTTAATCTCCACCATAGGTTCGATATAGAGGCCCAAAAAGTTTGTTCGTTCTTTTAATGGGCCGAAAACTGATCCAGCATGTCTTCGAGAATAAGAATTGATGGAATTTTGGACACATATTATAAGGTAGTAAGTAGACAGAGAATGTCCGAAGATCCAATCTAATGCCAGGCGGCTGGCCCGACAACATAGTTTATATACCAGAAAGATCAAATCGGGGCTCCGACAAGGATGGATGTATTTGCTTCGGATAGTTCTGCCTTTTCAAATGTCACAAATCACAATTATGTGCCCTATGCCATACATACAGCCACGTACTTTTTCTTTTTCCTTCTATGTGAAAAAAAATATTTTTGAAGGTTATTATTATTATTATTATTTAATTACAAATTAATCGAAGTTGTTGGTTCAACTATTCTATATTTGAACAGAACAAGATTGAATGAATAAAATTTTAATAATATTATCAATTTTATTCATAAAATTTGAATTTAAAATTATATTTGAAAGATATTAAACTCCCTATTAAAAATCAATAATCATCCATCATGAAAATTATTATTCACTTATTGTTGAAACTTCATTTACTAACATCGATATAATTGAACAAATAAGCTAATATCAATAAACTRTAATATTTTCATATCAATGGAAACATGAGGTATATATGCGATTAGTACCAATATCTGTGTGGGGCAAAAGTTGGGTCATTCAATTGTTTGTCGTGTGTGCTTGTTCATCAGTGATAAACTGTACAGATTCATTTCAGGCGTGTCCCATTCAATTTCCTCAGATGGCAGCAATGGATCATGAACAGGAAATATTGCGTGACGCGAAGTGATATGCTAAGTACACTTTACCAATTCCCCCAAGATTTCAAAAAGTATCCATGATTATTCCCAGAACAGATCAACTTCCATTGACATTTTCAACAATTTCTCAAAAGCTGCCTATATTTTAATTTTTTTTATATTTCTTCCCACCTTCCTCATTTATCCTTATTGTTTAGGGACCCTATCGTAAACTTTCCTCACCCCTCAATTTACGGTTCTTTTTCTTTGGTCCTCTATTTTTTTAACACATCCATCTGGCTTGTGAAAGCAAATAATCATTTACTACTATGCTAGATTTTCTGGGACTCATATATATAGTACCCATTTATTTTTTCTGAGGTTTAAATGTCTAAAACCAAACTAGCCCCGGATCAAGGTGACTCTGCAGATACTATGGAAAAAGAAAATTACAGTATCCAAACAAGACAAGAAGCATTATTTAGGATAGAGAAAATGGGTTATATCGATAATGAAAGAAGGAGACCGGAAGGACCAGCCCCGTGGGTGGGCTATTGGGGGAAAAAAAAACAAGAGAAAAAAAAAAAAACCAGGCCGATCCTAAAAACTGGTGTGGGGGGCTGCAGTTTGGGGGTTGCAAATAAAAAGCAACTTGGGAATAAGAGTATTACAATTTTCCTCTTTACTCTCATGCACTGAAATCAGTTCTGGGTTTAACTCAACAGCAGCTCACCATTCTGGGTGTGGCCAATGATTTCGGAGAGAATTTCGGTATTCTTCCGGGCATCGCTATCAACAAGTTCCCACCTTGGGCTGTTCTTCTTATTGGGGTTTTTGCGTCTTTCTTCGGTTATGGCGTTCTTTGGCTTACCGTTAGCCAAACTGTTAAATCGGTGCCTTACTGGGTTGTAAGTTCTTCACTTCTTYTCTCTTTATTTTTGTCACYAGGGATTAGATCGTTTTTCCTCCTCGAGAAATGATTTCTTTTATTGCAGGAAAGATACTTATTTCTCACTTGGCATTTTTAGATATTATAAAGTGATTGTTTGTTTCTTTGTGCTAAATTCCATCTATCTTTTGGCATCCAATAATTGCTTGTTTGTTCTTCCATCGCTTTARCAGTTTTTAGCATTTCACCGAAACAGGGGATCACGTATTATGCAGTAGTCGTATGATTAATACTGACAAATATTTCTTTGGTTGATAGCTAACTCTTTGAAGCCATAATGAACTAAGCGACCGTCTCAAACTTGCATGGAATGTGTGCTCTTCTTGTTTTTTATTTAACTCGATTGTAGCTATAACTTGAAWCCTCATTCTTCTTCTTCTTATTAGCTATATTGTCTTAAGTTGGCCAAGAGAAACACTAATCTTTTCAATAGTTAAACCCATCAGCACCATTTCCCAACATCTTGTACAAATTCGTATTCTTTTGGCTTCCATCTGATTGCTCTTATCAGGTAGCTCTGCCACTGAATTATTTACATTTTTTCTTTACTCTTAGCTGCTAAAGCTGTGTCTGTATGCCGTTTGGAGTTTGGATCTCTTGCTGTAGTGTATCTTAAAACCATCACCCTGTCCCTCCCCTCCTCAAAAGAAATAACTACATCAAACTATGCGGTAAAGCTTTGGCTATGATTGAGTTGTCTCTGTTGCATGTTTAATTTCATTTCTTCCACCTAACTTATTTTTCATGGAATTCAAAAGATCCAGMCTTTCTCTAAGAATCGTGAACATTCTGATTATGATGTAATCATGCTAGTCATTCTAAAGGTATTGTGTTATTAATAGTTTATCAATTGGGAAATTAGGATGGTTCTTTATTACAATATTTTAGTTTTCGTCTCTTTCCATTTCTGCTGCCCTTTCAAAGAAAGGGAAGAGGAATAAAGAACAAGCAATTTTTTATGTGGCTTGAATTCCATATTTAAGTCGTAGTGCAGTCTGACGCTTTAAGTTGAGTGTCAGATGATTTGGTTCTTTGCAAGAAGTGTTTGACATGCTTCACTTTGAGGAAGTGATTTATTGGTGATGGAATACTTTGAAGCTGGTCATTTGTCATTCTCTTATTCTACAAATTTTCCTGGCTGCGGAAAGATTTAAGTAAATATACATTGACATTCTCTTTCTTAGCCAGTTAGAGCCACAGATTCTCTATTTTTTCTGTTCGGTCTACTCTTCTCTCTTGTTGGTTATTAGCCTCTTACCTTCTCTTTTGGTTGGACATGCAATAGTTAGTTTACATTTTGAGCTTAATATTTTTGAGTGATTTATCAATACTATATCCAAGTTCTTCTTACCCAAATTGTTGATGCTATGTCAGTTGTTTCTTGCACTCTGTGTTGCCACAAACAGCTGTGCATGGTTTGGCACGACTGTTCTYGTTACCAACATGAGGAATTTTCCGCTGAGTAGGGGCACCGTTGCTGGAATACTTAAAGGRTATGTTGGGCTTAGTGCWGCAGTTTTTACAGAGGTTTATACTATGGTGCTTAATGGTTCAGCTTCCAAGCTATTGCTGCTCCTTGCATTGGGTGTTCCCATTTTATGTTTAGCCATGATGTACTTTGTTCGGCCTTGCACTCCAGCTTCTGGAGAAGACTCTTCAGAACATATCCATTTCCTTTTCACTCAAGTAGCAAGTCTTGTACTTGCCATTTTCCTTCTCACCACTACAATTCTGAATCACYSTRTATCTTTTAGTAGCTGGATCAACTATATATTCATTGCCATAATGGTTATCCTCTTGATGTCTCCTCTTGCAATTCCCTTAAAAATGACGTTGTTCCCTGCAAACCATAAGAAAGCAGGCCGGTCAAGTGCTTCTTCAGATAATTTAGTCAAAGGAGAAGGTGATGCGAATCAAACYGAGCKTCTTTTAACACCTTCGTCGTCAGCAGCATATCTTGCAAGTTTTCTTGAGGACGAAGATAATATGTCGGATGTGGATATTCTTCTGGCTGTTGGTGAGGGTGCAGTGAAGCAAAAAAGAAAACCAAGAAGAGGGGAAGACTTCAATTTTCGAGAAGCTGTAATAAAGGCTGATTTCTGGCTTCTATGGCTAGTTTACTTTCTGGGGGTTGGTTCTGGCGTGACTGTTCTGAATAATTTGGCACAAATTGGTATTTGTTCTGGAGTGAATGATACTACAGTACTATTGAGTTTGTTCAGCTTTTGCAACTTTTTGGGCCGTTTGGGGGCAGGCGCTGTTTCAGAACACTTTGTCAGGTGATCAAGTTGCTGAACTCGATTAATATGTGTGTGTGTTTGTGTATTATTTCATGGGGCTGCTGGGGAGGTTCACTTGTGCTTGGGGCAGAGGGGTTGGAGGTCGTGCATCTTGATTGTTCTTCTTCATCTTTTTCTTTTTTGCCTGCGCTTGAATCCCCCTAAAGAGATAAGAGAATAGGAATATCCAGTCGCATTCCCTTAATAAATTAGTTTCATGAGCCAGGACTATTTACTTGATGTGACATTTCGTAAATTACAGTTTCCCAGTTCTTCATTAAACCTAGCATTTAGTTTATTGATTTCTCCACTCGGCTAGTTTTTGGTTTCTTGTAATAATGTCAACAACTTGATTTTTCCTTTCTTCAGAATATTTTGGAATCACTAAATTGTGTCAATGCTGCAAATTAAGTTTCCATCTTTGTTGATACAAGCAGTATTTTGTTTCCTGTTCCAGGTCAAAAGCAATTCCTCGGACATTTTGGATGACTATCACGCAGATAGTCATGATTATTACGTTCCTRCTATATGCTTCAGCTCTCAATGGCAGTCTGTTTGCTGCAACAGCATTACTTGGCATTTGCTTTGGTGTACATTTTTCCATAATGATTCCCACTGCATCTGAACTTTTTGGCTTGAGAAATTTTGGCATAATATTTAACTTCATGACACTTGGGAATCCTCTTGGTGCACTTATCTTTTCAGGTGGGCTTGCTGGTTATGTCTATGATGCAGAAGCTGCAAAACAAGGAGGAACTTCTTGCTTTGGTCCCAATTGCTATAGGCTTACCTTCCTTGTCTTAMCTGGAGTTTGTTGTGTAGGCACTRTCTTGAGCATAATCCTGACCATCAGAATTAGACCAGTTTACCAAATGCTTTATGCCGGGGGATCTTTCCGTGTGCCTCAGACTTCTTCTGGCCYCTGATTTCCAAGATTATCTTTTGGTTTCAGTTACTTAAGAACTGATGAATAATATGCWGTCTGAAGAGCCACCTCCTYTAGAAGWTTAGCTTGAGGCATATTWATAGGGTGTTAATGCACTATATCTTCTGGTGCCTTACAGATTCAAACAGGAATTGAAAAGCTTTCCCGATAAACTGAGAACKSGAGGAAGCCATCCATGAATTGGCTTARTGGAGAGTAAGTAAACTAATACGTTTTTGGGGAATTCTGGGCAACTTTTTGTGATGTTCCTTTGGGGTTGCCGTCATTGTTTCCCACGTTGGATGTACCTTTACCCTTTGGTTCCCAAACCAYAGAAAATAGTTGCATGTTGAACTTCAAACATGCTACCTAATCTATTTGTTTGGAGAAGGCATGATTTTAGTTTTCCATGTACCTTAACTGTTACACATAATACTTGAAGAGAATTTTGGTATTGGAAAAACTCTTCTTTAACTTGGCATACTTTTTCTAGATCCAACTTCATATGTCTAGCAGCATCATCATAGAAGCCAGTCTAGGATCTAGATTGTTGCCACTGAGGATTTGATAAGCTATGTAAGTCCSGATCTCYTTGATCTTTRAGACTGAAGATAAATGAAACTCACTGTAAATTTTGCAGCTCTCACTGAGTCTGCAAGTATGCATGTCAACCTTTTTGTAGATCTAACCAAGATAGGACTTACACAAACTATGTTGTTCTACTTTATTAAAATTAAGGTACAATATGCAGGACATAACTACAAACTAGGAAATGATACAACATTTATGGTACAGATAATGCAAAACTTGGGTAGAGGGGTTGGAGGAGGAATCAAACAAAAAGGACTTAAGATCATCATGTTGGTTTCAAATCCTGGAACATGTTTTCCCACCTCATCGATTCAATACTATATGTCCAATTCTCACCATCAGCACCATCAATTGTATCATTGTTAGGAAGTTCTGAGAATTTTGGACTTGAAAAACTGTTGTTCAGAGGAGACATTTTGGGACTTCCATTTGTGAGCATCAATATTGCCTGACCTGACTCAACTGGAGTAATACTATTACCATCYTCATATGTAAGCATTGGCCTACCTTGTTTAGCAGTYGCTGCAATGAATTTCCTATTCCTCTMCAACAGGGCTGCCTTCCATCTTGAACTATAATTCCTCTGTMGCACAAGAGTGAGAGSTGAATCATCTTGAARGACCCCTACTCGGATATGCTTAGCAAGATAACTCTTTGTTTGCTTGATTGCAATCAGAAACCATAGAACCGGACGTAATCTAGCGATTCTGCTCTTTTCTTTTCTGGCTAGTTTTAGAATCTCTAGCCGATGTTTGGCTACAGAAATGCCCATGCTCTGAAGGAACTCATGGTTGAAGTAACAAATATCATCTTCTTCAAGCTCGTTTTGAGAGAAAACAACAGCATAATCATAAACAAGAGAAGGGTCGAGGCTAGTTTTTGAGATCCAAGAAAACCAATCCATGACCATGGTTATAGGTGTTTGTCACATGGAGTTTTTGCTTTTGATATGTATTTATACACAGAGTAGCAGGTGAAGAGTGAAGAGAGAGTCTATGTCCTCAAATACTTGGTGTAATGAGTCCTGCTTCGATTGGATAGTAGTTGAACTTGAGAGTGACAAAAGAGGAAGAAGTACATGTGCTCATTAAAGCAGTCTTTGCCTTGTGAAATAGGCCAAAGAGTGGTGACATCTCTGAGGGGCGAMWCTAAAGAAAATTCTTCTGATCATAACCCTAGCATCATTCACGGCTTGGAAAAAGGAAGTTTTTAGCCTTTTGTGGGTCAATCTCCCACCCAAGGCAGACTAAGTCTACACACGTTCAAGAGAAATGGATAATATCTCTTAGGCAAACTGAAACGTTTAAGTCCCTAAAGGCAATGAGATTCCTCTTAGCTAACTACTTGACAAGGCTTTCTTTTATYGTTGGCCTAATGAATGACTATTACCTAAGCTTCTAGATTAGATGACAATTCAAGAACTTTTAAGTGCAAAGAATGATGTTTTGGGAGTTCATTTTTCCCATCTAATGGTTATGATCATTCAAGAAACATAATCAGGTTGCCTGCTGCAAGCCGCCGAAGGAAGTGACTGAGGATGAAGAGATATTGGAGAATCAAGCTTCTTATATCTTTCGAGCCTTGTTTGATAACTCAATTCAATACTTAAAAAATTATATTAATTAAGTTCATTTAATAATCTAACTTGAAATATCTTAATAATATATTAAGTTAACACTTAAAATTTATAGAAGGAATTAAAAAACATTTCAAATTAAGACATTTCAAAATTAAATCATCAAAGAGATTTAATTTGATAACTGTTGAATTGGATTATCAAACAATATCTATGATATAAGAAACTAAGAATTAGCAAAGGAAAGGAAGTATGTAATTTATACATATTATATATGTAAAAGAACAGCAAACAAAAAATTAGGAAACCAAACCAAACCAAACTAAGCAATTACTGTGATTACATAAAATCCTCAATTGGCTTAACTTGATTGACTTTCCTTATTAGGATTTGGTGTTGGTTTATCACTTTGATTAGGATATGATGTTGATCTATATTTTAAATTTTTGTGGCTACTCTAGGTGGTATTCGAGTATTTACCTCACATTAGTCTAGTGGTTTGTACTATTTCTAGGCTTGAAACGGAATGGTTACGGTACGAGGTCCTACTTTCCTGCTTCCATACAGGGGGTCTAAAAGTACATTTTCTTGTTGTTTTATTACATGAGAAGAGTTCTCTTGCACCAGGTGGTAACTACTTCAAGTACGTTCTTAACTTCGTCCCTTGTTCATTCATTTTTTCTCCTCTTTTTGAAAAAATTTTCCTATAACCTTCCATTCGTTCGTAAGTACTAGTTCGCAAGCACACTTCCTGTTTTACTGAATATTAGTAACTCTTGTTTACATCTATAATATACTATCAAGGTTTTATCAAAGTTCTTTTGTACCTCCGGCAGGCGCTTTTTACATCATCATCATCATAAATGAATCAAAGAATTTGTTATATTCAGCCCTTTTTTAAACTGTCTTTCTCATGATAGAGTCTCACCGAGACGGTAGTAGTTATCTACTAATGGTTTCGAAAAATTATATCCCTTTCTATGCTTTTCTCCTGTCATTTATGAGAGAGAAGATGAGATCTAAGAGATGAGCTCTCGGTACAAGATTATAGAGAGCAATTTTATTTAGATCACTTTGTATAGTTTTCTACTGTCTTTATATTTTTTAAAATCCGGAGACAAATAGAAACAGCAAAAGTTTAAGTAAAAAGATAAAACTCAAAAAGTTTTTGTGAATATTATCTAAATTAAATTGAGTAAAATGTTTTAATATAAAAGCTTTTTATTGTCTTTTTTTTAACATATATTTTATTTTTTATTTTTTTTATAATAAAACCTTGCAAAAGTCAATTTTGTTAAAAGAGAAAAAATCTTGAATTATAAACATAGAGTTCTATAGGTAGTTTTGCTAGTTATGAAAGAAGAAGATGAAGAGGAGGAGAAGGAGTTTTGCTAGTTCTACTCTTCCGCGCCCTTCTTGCCAGCGACAGCCTCGAAGTTTCCTCCGGCTGATCGATTCCTTCGCACTTAATAATGTTTCATAGGCGCATTTTTTTGATATCCGATACTTTTTGATCCTTTAGTTTAAAGACTAGTTTATCATGTTGGGT